>JXCR01144806.1:18714-42905 GCA_002079205.1 Phalaenopsis hybrid cultivar | reverse complement strand
GCACTAAATGTGACCTAACCACCCTAAAGTCATCAAATTAACTCCATCACAACCATTAGTTGGACTTAGTGACCAGTCCAAACACCATGAAACCAACTAAGTCAATACATGGAACAAAGGACCCCCAAATCAAGGGATATTAATTCCAAAAATGCATGTGCTTAAGATATTTTTACCAAAAATCGGTATTATTGCTCTAAATTACTGTGACATATTCCCTTGGGTTCCCTGAGCTCCTAACCACCTACCCCTAACTTAGAAAATCCATAAATTTGTGTAAAAAAATTGAAAAAATAAAATAAAAATACCCTCTTACTTAGTGAATAGAGGAGAATAATGTGGAAAAAATTTCAAGTCTATTTGATGCATAAATTATGTTTAATTAATTAAACACTCTTTGGGATCATTTAAATCTCCATGCATATTGATACATCACCTTGGCTTGAAATTTTTGCATGTTTTAGCCTTTGTCAAGAGAAACATCCTCTGATGTTTCCAAAGTCAGAGGAGGTTCCTATACAGAGATGCATATTTTTCAAGATCTTGCACATTATTTGCTTAAAATAATCATGAAAACTAGCATATTGATTAGAAAATTCTAAGAAAAGTTTGGAAGGCCCCATATGACTAGAGGAGCTTTTGAAAATAATTTCATGGATCAAGTCATTTAAAATGCACTAAAATTTTGCAAACACTAAATCACTAAAATAATTAATTTTGGAAAATTTAAACATTTAAATGACTTGATTTTTGATCTCCACTGTGGTTTATGATCCAGAGAACTCATTATAAGAAGTTCAAAATATTTTGAGTTTTTTTGATAACTTNTTGATTTTTGATCTCCACTGTGGTTTATGATCCAGAGAACTCATTATAAAAAGTTCAAAATATTTTGAGTTTTTATGATAACAAGTTGATTTTTAAAGATAAATATCACTTTTGACACTTAAATGATTTTTGTTAAAAATCAAAATATAACTCAAAAAATTATGAAACTTAGTGTCTTGAGTTCTCCGTGATCAGGGATATTTTATAAAGTAATATTTAGAATAAAAACTTGATTTTTAACCTATTTTAAATATTTAAAATAATTAAAAATTGATAAAAAAAAACATAAAAATAACTAAATTCATGGAAATGTTCTAAATTGCTTCCAAATCACTTGAGAACAATTAGAATATTTTTTGTGATTTTTCAAATAAAGATATTGAATTTCAAAGCTTAAAAATAATTCTTAAAAGCTAAAAATGAGTTTTTGACTAAAATAATTAAAATAAATCAAAGAAAAAAATAAAAAAAAATATGAAATTTGCTCCTCTGGGTTCTCTAACCTCAGAGAGATTTTTTAAAAAATACAAAACTTAATTTTCATCATTTAAAATATATATTTTTTAAATAACCCAAAACTTAAAAATAATTCTAATAAATCACAGAGAATTTAAAAAAAAAGACATGAAATTTGGCCTAAAGGCTTCTCTAGTCTAGGTTTACCTCAAGTAAAAATTTCAAAGGAGTAGAATTTACCTTGGTCAAGTTAGAAATTTTCTTTGAAAAAATCCTATTTTTGCATGAAATAATTAAAAAAATAAATTAAATATCAACTTGGTTTCCCAAATGGAACAAGTCGGGAATACGGGTAGGTGACTTTATAGTCGAATTATGAGACTTTCTAACAGACTTAACATCCTTCAAAATTTCCTTTTTCATATGAGGGAAAATTGCATGTCCCACTCATTTAAGTAACTCAATAACAGAACATCCTTCTTTAGTAGCAAGCCTTCTGAATACTGCACTAACTCAGGTGATGGGAATATGCCCTCCTCACTGTGTCCATGGAGTGATGGTAATGCGAAAGCAATCTTCCGGATACTCTCATATCCATCAGTGTCTGTCAGAGGATGGAATCTATTCCCTCGTAGGAGTGGGTGAATTTCTGGTAACACCTTTTCAATTCGATGAGGCTCCTCCACAACGGGCTTATTTTCAGGAGTCTGGGCTTCGATGGCCCTTTGAACTCTTCTATTGTGGTTCCTCCTTTGAGTTTGGGTTAGTGGTACAGTCTTTGAGCTTGACCCAATTTCAAACACGGGTAGTGGAACAATTAATCCTTCAGGCAGATGTTTAAAGACCATCACTTCTTTCCCTATAGCAGTAGCAAGGATAGGAGGCTTGATGACAATAGCTTTAGCCTTCTTCCAGATAGGGAAGTCTTGAGGGCAGTTAAAACTGAACTCTGTAGACGGCTCTTGCATTTCTGAAGCAGCGATCTTAATTACAACGAATGGGGCTTTGCCAAGGATAACCTCGAGGTCTTCAAATCCAGCTCCGAACTTGATGGTGGGATCGACGTTGCGGGCACTGCGGTCCTTTGGCAGATTGCAGGAAAATGTCAGCGTTGGGTAGGTCATTGCAGTGGGCTTAAAAAACAAAAAGCCTTAGGGTTAGCTATATGGCCAAAAACCTCATAATTTTTAGTGCGGGTCTTAATTTACAGGTGTTTTTTAACATTTTTGTTTAAAAAGGTGTAAAATTTAATTAATAGAAGAAAATTTCAAAGTGCGTGCAGCACAACACGATTTGGCTTGATTTGCAAAATTGCAAATCAAATTCGGAAGGGAGATGTAATGATATTTTAGGACCTAGTGTGGGACACAATTAGTGGCAAAGAATTCCCAAGTGAAATTACTCCACCGACCCACCTATTGGGGATCCGACCCCATATAAAAATTTAAAAAGTCCTTAATGGCCTTCTGAATCCCTCTATTCAAAGATGGTTGAATAGCTAGTCCTGAAGTCTAAGGAGTTAACTGTAATTTCCCAAGATAGAAATGGGTAAAGTATGTCAATGGAAGAAGGGTAATTTATTCTAAGAGGGACATGGACATATTACCAATGTGTGAAGATAATATTTCTTAACTTTGGTGGAGAGAAAAGCTTGTCCCCAGCAGAGTCGCCATAAGTTGTCGGCGTTATTTCAAGTTGGTTTGTCGGGAGTTGCCCATACGAAGCTGTCAGTCACTGGAATTGAAATCCCATCGCCCATTCCGGAAGAAAGTTAAAGTATGAAATCAAACTGACTCCATTTTTTTCATAGTTTAAAATGAAAGAGCACTANATCAATGTTGTATCTAGAAAACTCATCCTTTATAGTATAATTCAGAAATAGGTAGCCAAGAGTAGGACTAATAGCCCTAGAGAAGTAATGGTTCATAATACAAGAACTATAATGGACCCAAGCAGGACCAATCCAAGTGATAAATGTTAACCAAGCAAAGCTCAATCCTCAAAGACTGTCCAAAACAACAAATAAAGCCAACAAATACTTTTATGCAAGGCCAAAAATCGAGGACCCAATGCCCAAAACATATGAAATAAATATAAGAAGACTTCCCAAATTGAAAACAACAAGTTCTTCTAATATAAGTCCGAAACCAAGCACCCAACTCCCAAAACATAATAAGTAAAAATAATAAGCTTTCCTATTTAAAACCCCAAAAGAGTAGGCTAAATGAAAGCTCAAGAAACATCTTCAAGCAAAGCAGAAATGGGCATTCCAAAATGACCAAAGCCTGACCCATATTTTACAAAAAGAAACCCAAATGAGGGGGCAGCACCTCAAAAACAAACATAAGGGGCATCCAAATCATTTTTAATTAGTTTATGAAAGGATGAGGGAGGGGTATCTCCAACAATAGCATTCTACATCCTCCATTTGGCCAACCAATTTGTAGATTGATTTCATTCTCTATAAGTTGTCGGCGTTATCTCGGGTTGGTTTGTTGGGAGTTGCCCGTAAGAAGCTGTCGGTCATCATAATTGAAATCCCGTCGCTCGCTTCAGAAAGACGTTGAAGTATGAAATCAAACTGACCTCATATTTTTCATAGTTCAAAATGAAAGAGCATTGTACCTTAAGTATGAAATCAAACTGACCCCATATTTTTCATAGTTTAAAATGAAAGAGCACTGTACCTGGGTATGAAATGAAACTGACCCCATATTTTTCATAGTTTAAATGAAAGAGCACTATACCTCAAACTTGTATCTATCCCGAAGGATAAACACAAGACTTGAGGATGAGGCTCGATCAAATAAACTAAGGGATCCCGAAGGATAAACACAAGACTTGAGGATGAGGCTCGATCAAATAAACTAAGAAAAGTATGAGGTCCGTTAGACCCCATATTTTTCATAGTTTAAAATGAAAAAGCACTGTACCTCAAATCCTGTATCTATCCTAAAGGATAAACACAAGACTTGAGGATGAGGCTCGATCAAATAAACTAAGGAAAGTATGACATCTATTTTGTCTACAAAACCTTTATATTTGTCAACAAGTTCCCTTATTTAATATAAAGGATTAAATATGGTTTATATTAAGCTGGGTTCGGACATGCTTCCTATAAGGGCAACCCTCTATAGTTAATTACATCTTAAATGACCAAAGCTACTTAAGAAGACTCTTGATAAAAATCAAGAAAATATATCTTCAAGGAATTTCAAAGGGTAGGACTCTTGAATGTACTCTCGATAAAAATCAAGGAATATTATCTTCAAGGAATTTCAAAGGGTAGGGCTCTTTAACGAAATCCTCTCGATAAAAATCAAGAAAAAATATCTTCAAGGAATTTCAAAGGGTAGGACTCTTCAACGAAATCGACGTAGAGGTGTGAAAGGGGATTTGTTCAAATTTGGAACATTTTATTGTAGAATCCAAAGGAGAAATAACAAGGGGATGCCTTANAAACACAAGACTTGAGGATGAGGCTCGATCAAATTAACTAAGGAAAGTATGACGTCCGTCTGGTCTGCAAAATATTTTGTATTTGCCGATAAATTCCCCTGTTTAATATAAAGGACTAAATAGGGTTTATATTAAGCTAGGGTCGGACATGTTGCTTATAAGGGCAAGCCCCTATAGTTAATTACATCTTAAATGGCCAAAGCCACCTAAGAAGACTCTCAATAAAAATCAAAAAATATTATCTTCAAGGAATTTCAAAAGGTAGGACTTTTCAATGAAATCAAACATAAGTGAAAGGGGATTGGTTCAAATTTGGAACATTTTATTGTAGAATCCAAAGGAAGAAGAACTAAGGTGAAAGGGGATTGGTTCAAATTTGGAACATTTTATTGTAGAATCCAAAGGAAGAAGGACTAGAGAAAATCAAGAAATATTATCTTCAAGGAATTTCAAAGGGTAGGAATCTTCAACGAAATCGGACGTAGAGGTGTGGGAAAAATTATCTTCAAGGAATTTCAAAGGGTAGGACTCTTCAACGAAATTGGACGTAGAGGTTGAATGGGATTGGTTCAAATTTGGAACATTTTATTGTAGAATCCAAAGGAGGAAGAACTAGGGGATGCCATGGATCCATATGAGAACCTCAGTGACTTCCCAAGCTATCCTAATGTTTGGCTTCAGTTTTGAGGAGAAATATTTAGGTGTTTTATCCTGCCAATTTTATTATTTAGGACTTACATCGTGTGAAACGATCACACAAATAGCCTGAAATATGTGAGGATTTCGGTAGTGACAAACGACAACCTCGGAATCCTAAGACGAGTTAGGGCTTATATTGTATAGCAGGCTATGCAAAGGTCTAAAGATAATGTGAGGATTTACGTTGCATAATCAAGAAACCTCAAAGTCCTATGGCTTTGTTGTTTAAGTCTAAGGAAGGAAGATTAGTTTAACTGGGGAAGACAAGTTTTGTTGTTGAAGATGGCCGTGCTGCCCACCATGCTAGCTCCAAGCTCCTGCCGCAACGAGTTTGTGTTTTCTAGTGTGTTGAGTTATAATGTCAAATCAGGTGGCCCTATAGTTGAAGTTCTTTAAATCTTATGAGAGCATATTAAAGTTGATTAGAACGACACCGGTTTGGATCTTAGGGTTCCCTCGTTCCGGCACCACTATTTTCTATTGGGTTCACTTAGTCCAAATGAACTTACCAAACTCAACTTAATGAGTTCCATAATATCATTTAAAACGTGGGAAGCCTCGTTAGCAACCATAGATTACCTCTTCCTAGGGATTCCCGATCATGTGATAGAGACATCATGGTTTTATGTGATGTTTGTGATTAAATTTTGAGTTGTTTTATATTTTTAATGTTGTGGCGGTGAATTTTATCTTGGTTGATTTTAATTTTGATTTCGGGTTATGGTTTTGGTTATGTGGCTATCCTAATAGTTTTAATTTTCATGCAAGGTGACATCGTTGTTTAGAGTATAAAAGTACAATATGAAAGTACAAGAAAGACAACGCTGAAAACTGTAAAAGTGTACCTGGCGAGTCTTCTCGTTCCACCAGCTGAAACTTAAAATGCATGTTAAGGCAGTTTATGAAGAGCAGGAAAGGTAAAGTTTCATCAATTTTCCTAACCCTATGTCATATCTTGGTGAGTCTTTAAAATTTTAATTAAGGATGATTTCATTGAGCGAGGAATACTAAGTTTAATAGGCCTCTAAGGTATCCAACAAGTTAGGAGGGGGGAGCAGGCCCATGCCTCCCTCTCACCAACTGGTTNAGTACTAGACTAGATAAGCCTTTGAATCAAATTTCATAATTTTGTTAATTCTCTGTGATTTATTAAAATTATTTTAAGTTCTGGGTTATTTAATAAAAATAAAATATTTTAGGTGGTAAAAATTAAGTTTTGTATTTTTGAAAAATCTCCCTAAGGTGAGAGAACCCAGAGGAGCAAATTTTATATTTTTTTATTTTTCTTTGATTTACTAGAATTATTTTAGTGAAAAAAAGTCATTTTTAGCTTTTAAAAAAATTATTTTTAATCTTTGAAATTGAATATATTTATTTAGAAAATGAGGAAAAATATTATAATTATTCCTAAGTGATTAGGAAGCAATTTAGAATATTTCCATGAATTTTATTATTTTTGTGATTTTTATGAATTTTTTGATTATTTAAATATTAAAAATAGGCTAAAAATCAAGTTTTTATTTTAAATATCATTTTATTTTTAGAAAATACCCCTGATCACAGAGAACTTAAAAAATAAAGTTTCATAATCTTTTGAGTTTTATTTTTATTTTTAAAAATCATTTAAATGTCAAACGTGGTATTTATCTTTAAAAATCAACTTAAGTTATCAAATGAACTCAAAATATTTTGATTTTTTTATCATGAGTCCTCTGGATCATAAATCCTAGTGTAGATTAAAAATCAAGTCATTTATATGTTTATATTTTCCAAAATTAATTGTTTTAGTAATTTAGTATTTGTAAAATTTAATGATATTTAAATGACTTGACCCATGAAATTATTTCCAAAGGTTTCTCTAGTCATGGTAGACCTTCCAAAATTTTCTTAGGATTTTCTAATCAATATGCTAATTTTCATGATTATTTTAAAGAAATAATGTGGAAGATCTTGAAAAATATGGATCTCTATATAGGAACCTCTTCTGACTTTGGAAAAATTAAAGGATGTTTCCCCTTACAAAAGCTACAACATGCCAAAATTTCAATCCAAGATGATGTGTCAATATGCATGGAGAATCAAATGATCCCAAACAGTATTTATTTAATTATAAAAAAATATGCATCAAATGGACTTAAAATTTATTCCACATTGTTCTCCTTTGTTCACTAAGCAAGAGGGTATTTTTATTTTATTTTTGTGATTTTTCTACATAAAGTTATGGATTTTCTAAGTTAAGGGTATTTAAATAAATAAGAAAAGCCCCATTTATCTATTTAAACCGCGTGTGCTGACTAGATCCTAGGCAGCTGCGAAGGCATGTGTGGCGCGCTATGGTTGGACGCCGCCGTCCATGTAGCTTGTTGACTCGGCCCGCTGTTTCTGTCCCGAACCGTTGTCTGGCTCGATCTCCCCTATCCATTTGATACAGGCTTGATCGAACGTCTCTTTGTCATCATCCCTGATAGAATGATCACGTGCCCGTCCACACTAAAACCTTAAGATCTCAGCCTAAACTTAACCAAATCACTTCGGGTTTGATCCTATGGACTCGTCTAAGTGAGACAAACAAATCCATAGGGTTAATATACCATGAAATCAAGCCTATGTAAATTGAGAATCAAAATAAGCTCAAGAGGAGGAGAAGTTTTATACCTTTGCTCCGAGAAAGGAGGCTTCAACCAGAGGTGCTCGACACGTTCCTTGGGGTCCAAGGAGGCTAGGGATTGAGTCCCTCATCTTATTGTAAAGCCTAGGTGAATTCGACCAAGCTCGATTTCAGGTGTTGGTCTAGAGCTATGGTGGAGGCTATTTCAGAGCGTAATTTGATGGGGTTTTGTCTTCTCTTGTTGTTGTGAAGGTGTGGGCACAAGCAATCAAAGTTTGGTGGAGTGTGAAGGTGTATTGGGTTCTATCCTGGTTTTTGGCAANAGATAAGGTGAGGATTTACATTGCATAAGCAAGCAACCTCGAAGTCCTATGGCTTTGTTGTTTAAGTTTAAGAAAGATTGGTTTAGCTGGGGAAGACAGGTTTTGCTATTGAAGATGGTCGTGCTGCCTACCATGCTAGCTCCAAGCTCCTTTCCACGACGAGTTTAAGTTATGTAGTGTGTCAAATTATAATGTCAAATCAGTTGGCCTTATGGTTAAAGTTCTTTAAATTTTATGAGGGAATATTAAAGTTGATTAAAGCGACACTGGTTAGGATCCTACGGTTCCCTCGTTCCGGCATCACTATTTTCTATTGGATTCACTTAGTCCAAATGAACTTACTAAACCCAACTTAATGAGTTCCATAATTTCATTTAAATCGTGGGAAGCCTCGTTAGCAACCGTAGGTTACCTCCTAAGAGGGATTCTCGATCATCCAGTAGAGATGTCTTAATTTAGTTGAAGTTGTCGTTTTATGTGATGTTTGTGATTAGATTTTGAGTTGTTTTATATTTTGAGTGTTGTGGCCGTGAATTTTATCTTGGTTGATTTTAGTTTTGGTTTTGGTTATGGTTTTGTGGCTATCCTGATGGTTTTAGTTTTCATGCAGGGTGACATCATTGTTTAGCATGCAAATTTGCAGGTATTAAAGTAAGTATGAAAGTACAAGAAAGAGAATGCTGAAAAATGTAAAAGTGTACCTGGCGAGTCTTCTCATTCCACCACCTGAAACTTAAAATGCATGTTAAGATAGTTTATGAAGAGAAGGAAAGGTGACATTTTGGTAATTTTCCTAACCCTATGTCATATTTTGGTGAGTCCTTAAAAGTTTAATTAAGGATGATTTTGCTAAGCAAAATATATTAAGTTTAGTAGATCTCCGAGGTGTCCAACAGATCTTGAGAAAGAAGCAGGTCCATGCTACTTTCTCGCTGCCTGGTGGAAAATCTTGAGTTCTTTTTAAACTTATTATGTTGCTTAATAATTCATCCTGTAAATACCCTTAAAGCTCAGTGAACCCTGATGTCTCAATTATTCCTAAGAATTGGGTAATTATCACTTATCATTTAATTTGAAAATTATGCGGGTGAAAACCCTTAAAGAGGCAAGTTAATGTAATTTGAACACTTAGCCAAATTTTTAATCCTAATTGGGCTTAGTGGTGTTTCAACGATGTTTGATTTAATTATATTTATTTCTCTAATCCTTGTTTAATCAATTTTTAATTTAGCCTAAGTCATCACTAAGCCCTTAAGGCCTATGTGAGTGTCTTAATTAGTTTTGAAAAAGTTAAGCTTTAAGTGGTCATGATTCATGATTTGGATTCTATTTGAAAATCAAGATAGGGGTATTAAATTGATTAAATATTGATTTCAAAATTCATACCCCTAATTCCAGGATCATTTAATTTTAATAAACTCCCAAATTTTAATAATTTAAAAATTTGTTAATTTTAATTAAGAAAGTGAGATTGGTTTCTAACAATTAACCCGTTATGTTTCAAGCATCAAATAAATTGATTAAGATCAGAGGTTACCTATCCCCTCCTTAACTTAAGCCCAAATGTTAATTAAGGCAAGATTTCCAAAATTACACATTAGCCCCTAAGGCTCTAACACTTCATAATTTGTCAAATTCAATTCAAATGACTTCAAAAATTTTATCCTACCTCATTCATGGGTCAATTGAAATATCAGAGGAGAAAATGTGATTTTTAAAAATTTAATTTAATTTACGTAATTATTTTCATGCCAAAATAGGATTTTTAAAAGAAAATTCTTAACTTGACCAAGGTAAAGTCTAATCTCATGAAATTTTTATTGGAGGTAGTACTAGACTAGATAAGCCTTTGAATCAAATTTCATAATTTTGTTAATTCTCTGTGATTTATTAAAATTATTTTAAGTTCTGGGTTATTTAATAAAAATAAAATATTTTAGGTGGTAAAAATTAAGTTTTGTATTTTTGAAAAATCTCCCTAAGGTGAGAGAACCCAGAGGAGCAAATTTTATATTTTTTTATTTTTCTTTGATTTACTAGAATTATTTTAGTGAAAAAAAGTCATTTTTAGCTTTTAAAAAAATTATTTTTAATCTTTGAAATTGAATATATTTATTTAGAAAATGAGGAAAAATATTATAATTATTCCTAAGTGATTAGGAAGCAATTTAGAATATTTCCATGAATTTTATTATTTTTGTGATTTTTATGAATTTTTTGATTATTAAATATTTCAAAATGGGCCATGAGTTTTATTGTTTTTATGATTTTTATGAATTTTTAATTATTTAAATATTTAGAATAGGCCAAATCAAGTTTTTATTTTAAATATCATTTTATTTTTAGAAAATACCCCTGATCACAGAGAACTTAAAAAATAAAGTTTCATAATCTTTTGAGTTTTATTTTTATTTTTAAAAATCATTTAAATGTCAAACGTGGTATTTATCTTTAAAAATCAACTTAAGTTATCAAATGAACTCAAAATATTTTGATTTTTTTATCATGAGTCCTCTGGATCATAAATCCTAGTGTAGATTAAAAATCAAGTCATTTATATGTTTATATTTTCCAAAATTAATTGTTTTAGTAATTTAGTATTTGTAAAATTTAATGATATTTAAATGACTTGACCCATGAAATTATTTCCAAAGGTTTCTCTAGTCATGGTAGACCTTGCGTTTTAATTGACTTGACCCATGAAATTATTTTCAAAGGTTTCTCTGGTCATGGTAGACCTTCAAAATTTTTCTTAGGATTTTCTAATCAATATGCTAATTTTCATGATTATTTTAAAGAAATAATGTGGAAGATCTTGAAAAATATGGATCTCTATATAGGAACCTCTTCTGACTTTGGAAAAATTAAAGGATGTTTCCCCTTACAAAAGCTACAACATGCCAAAATTTCAATCCAAGATGATGTGTCAATATGCATGGAGAATCAAATGATCCCAAACAGTATTTATTTAATTATAAAAAAATATGCATCAAATGGACTTANAAAATCAATTTAAGTTGTCAAATGAACTCAAAATATTTTGAAATTTTTATGATGAGTTGTCTGGATCATAAACCATAGTGGAGATCAAAAATCAAGTAATTTAAATTTTTACATTTTCTTGAATTAATTATCTTAGTGATTAAGTGTTCGCTTTAAATGTTTATATTTTCCAAAATTAATAATCTTAGTGATTTAGTGTTTGTAAAATTTAAGATAAATGTTTAAATTTTCCAAAATTAATTATCTTAGTGATTTAGTGTTTGTAAAATTTAAAGACAATGTTTATATTTTCCAAAATTAATTATCTTAGTGATTTAGTGTTTGCAAAATTTAAGTTCACACTTGACCCATGAAATTATTTCCAAAGGCTTCTCTAGTCATGGTGGACCTTCCAAAATTTTCATAGGATTTTCTAATCAATATACTAATTTTCATGATTATTTTAGAGAAATAATGTAGAATAACTTGAAAAATATAGATTTATGCATAGGAACCTCCTAATAGAGGTTGCAACATGTCAAAGTTTCAAGCCCAGATGATATATCAATATGAATGGAGAATCAAATGATTCAAAATAGTGTTTAATTAATTAAAAATAATATATGCATAACATGGTCTTGAAATTTATTCCACATTGTTCTCTCCGTTCACTGAGCAAAAGGGTATTTTTATTTTATTTTTTGTGATTTTTCTACACAAAGTTATGGATTTTCTAAGTTAAGTGTATTTAAATAAATAAGAAAATCCCTCTTTATCTATTTAAACCGCGCGTGCCACCTCATCCTTCGATGGCTCCGAAGACATGGGTGGCGCGCTCTGGTTGGACGCCGCCGTCCACATAGCTTGCTGACTCGGACCGCTGTTTTATGTTCAAAAGCGTTGTCCGAATCAATCTTGGCCAACAATGTGATACACGTGTGATCGGACGACTCCCTATCATTGTCCCAATAGAATGATCCCGTGACCATCCACACTAAAACCTTTAGATCTCAGACTAGACTTAGCCAAATCATTTCGGGTTTGATCCTATAGACTTGTCTAAGTGAGACAAACACATCCATATGGTTAATGTACATGAAATCAAGCCTAAGTAGATGGAGAATCAAAATAAGCTCTAGAGTAGGAGAAGTCTTATACCTTTGCTCTGAGAAGGGAGGCTTCAATCAAAAATGTTCGGCACGTTTGTTGGGGTCCAAGAAGGCTAGGAATTGAGTCCCTGGTCTTGGTGTAAGGCCTAGGTATGGATTGGACCAAGTTTTATTTCAGGTGTTGGTCTAGAGCTTTGGTGGAGACTATCTCAGAGAGTAATTTGATGGAGCTTTATCTTCTCTTGTTGTTGTGAAGGTGTGGGCACAAACAATTGAAGTTTTGCGGAGTGTTGAGGTGTATTGGGCTCTGTCCTGGTTTCTGGTAAGGTTTCAAGCTCGAAATTGAGCTCCAGCAATGGGAAATGGTGGAGGAAAATGGTTGGAATGCACTGAGCGGATCTTAGGGAAGCTCTGTGTGAATTTTGGAGAGGCCTCTCTACGAAAATTTCAGCACATCTCCCATTGCCGTGGGAGGTGAGTTTTTATAAAAATGGCCATGGGGTGGCTCTCAGGGCATAAGTTTGGGTGAATTGTGGTGCTTATATGGAGGGCAGAGGAGCTCTTCAATTTGATTTGGATGAGTTGGCCTCTAGGTTTTATTTGGGTGAGGTTCCATGGGAGTTACTCTCGATTTTGGGCTTTCGGCCACTAGGCTGGACTGCCAGCCAGAGGGAGGTGGATAGGAGCTCAGGGAACCCAAAGGAATCCATCACAACAATTTAATGCAAATGTGCTTCGATTTGGCAAAGGTATCTTAAGCATGTGCATTTTTTGGAAATATGAACCCTTAATTTGGAAGACCTTTGGTCCATGGCTTGATTTAGGTGGTTTCATGGTGTTTGGACCGGTCACTTCGTCCAACTAATGGCTGTGACGGAGTTAATTTGGTGACTTTAGGGTGGTTAGGTCACATTTAGTGCATGGGTCCAAGTGGGCGCAAATGACCAAAACTTGGGTTTGGGCTAGGCTAGCCATGTCAATTTTCCCACATAAATATTACATTCAGTCAGATGATCACAAGGAACAACTTTGATGAAGGATGGAAGTGGTTTTGAGTTCAATTGAAAGGTTATTTGAAGGAATTTTGAACTTTAATCAATTTGGTCATGTTGGGCTAGGCTTGGGTCTAGCTTAGGTTAGCCTTTGGCTAAGTCCAAATTGATTGTTTGAACTGGTCAATAAGGAAAGAGTTTTCAACATGAATTGGAACCAATTTGGAGGTTAAAGCAATCAATTGGGTGAAATTTGGGGACTTAGCCAATTTGGGGCTAAATTTAAGAATTTTGGATTTAGGCCAAAATCAAATGGATATGAGGCTTGACCAAGGCCAATTAATGATTGATTTTGGTAAAATGTTATCAAGATTTTTCAACATTAATTGGGGCCAATTGACTAGGCTATGGGTTCAATTTTGTGAGATTAGGTCATATGGTCAAAATTGGGGTTTTAACCTAACTCAAAATTGGGCTCAAATCATGGACCAACTAAGCTTGGATTTGGTTTAATTTGTTCACATAAAAAGTGAATTTGAGTTTAGGATTGGAATTGAGGTCAAAATAATGGACATTTGAATTGGATTTGAGGAAATTAGGGTCTTTATTGGCAAATTTGGGGATTTTTGATAAAGATGGTCAAATTGGCCAAATTGGGTCATATGGTAGTTGCAAGAAATGAAATTGAAAATATTTGGGATTTTTTGGGATTTTTTGGGAATTTTTGGAATTTTTGGGATTTTGAACAATGGAGGGGTATTTTGGTAATTTAGGGGTGTTTTAGGGGTAAAAGGCAAAGATAGGTATTTTGGTAGATTTATGGTACCAATCATCACCAACAAGCCATGGACCAATGGAAAACCCCATTTTGGGTCCTCTACATAGTGGTCTTAGCTAAACCATAACCCTGTGGCTAGTAGGTTTAAGGGAACATCTACATGAGTATCCCAAAAGATCATGGGCTCTAGGCTAGAAATTTGAGTTTAGGGTTGTGAGTGAATGTGGGTGTATATAAGTGTAGAGAGTGTAGTGAATGCCTTAGCTCAAGACCAACACCCAGGTTTAACCTTAAGGTCCAACAATCCTAAGGTTGACAAATCTTGAGTTGCCCCACAGTGACCCCACCAACTAAGTATTTAGAGGTTGAGACCAACATGTGGAACTTCAAGTTGAGTAGAGGAGAGGGTAGAATTTCTAATGATGAGGGTTCCATGGCTACTTTTCTAGGAATAGTTAATAGGAAAAGTCCAATGGCTAGACCCTAGGCTACTAAAAAGAAAAAACAAAACCTCAAACAAAAAGAGGTCAACAAATGGACCCCCAATAGGTGTGGTGTGTTGGGCAAGCACACCGCACGTATTGGCATTAACCGACAAGATCAACAAAAACTAATATAAACTCCTAAGTCAACAGACCCAGAAGTATGCGTAGAGTTGTGTGTGTGATTTGTTTCTGCTGGGGAATTAGCAGGTGAGTGTTTGATCAAGTCAAGAAGTAGGGACTGTCGCTGAGGATCAGAGAGTGGACTTTGAGTTATGAAATTTTAAAGATTTCCAAAGGATGAGAGTCAGTATGTAAGTTTTGATCCAGAGGTGGGAATTGAAATTCAGATATTAATTCAAAAAGAGAGAGAGAGAGAGAGAGAGAGAGTCGGAGTCTAAGGACCGACCTCGAATGTAATTAATCAGAAATGTAGACTAATTTAGAAATGAGAATTGAAACATAGGTCAATTCTCAAAAGAGAGTGTCAAAATGTAAGGACCGACCTTGAATCTAATGAATCAGAAATGTAGGACTGATTTGGAAATGAGAATTGAAAAGTTGGTCAATTCTCAAAAGAGAGTAGCGGAATGTAAGAACCAACCTCGAATGTAATGAATCAGAAATATGGGACTGATTCAGATATGAGAATTGAAATGTAGGTAAATTATCAAAAGAGAGTGTCAGAATGTAAGGACCGACCTCGAATGTAATAAATCAGATATTAGGACTGATTCAAAAATGAGAATTGAATAGTACTCAATTCTCAAAAGAGAATGTCGGACTGTAAGGACCGACCTCAAATGTAATGAATCAGAAATAAATTCTCAAAAGAGAGTGTCAGAATGTAAGGACCGACCTCGAATGTAATGAATCAGAAATGTTGGAGTGATTCGGAAATGAGAATTGAAATGTAAGTCGATTCTCAAAAGAGGGAGTTGAAATTTAGGTATCTACCTCAAAATGTGAGAATCAGGATTTAGGTACAGATTCAAAAATATAAGAATTGAAATTTAGGTATCAATTCGAAGATGTGAGAATTGAAATGTGGGTAACAATTCAAAGATGAAAGGGTCGAAATTTAGGTTTCGACCTCGAAATGTGAGAATTAGGATTTAGGTACTGATTCGAAGATTTAAGAGTTAAAATTTAGGTATCAATTCAAAGATGTGAGAATTGAAATGTTTGTATCAATTTGAAGATGAAAGGGTCAAAATTTAGGTATCGACCTCAAAATGTGAGAATCAGGATTTAGGTACTGATTCGAAGATTTAAGGATTGAAATTTTAGATATCAATTCGAAGATGTGAGAACTGAAATGTAGGTATCAATTCGAAGATGTGAGAATTGAAATGTAAGTATCAATTCAAAGATGTGAGAATTGAAATGTAAGTATCAATACAAATATGAAATGGTCGAAATTTAGGTATCGACCTCGAAATGTGAGAATCAGGATTTGGGTACTAATTTGAAGACGAGAATATGGAAATTTAAAAAGAGATTGTGGTGTTGATTTTGTCAAAGTGTATCATGTGAAAATGTTGATCTTGTTGAAGAAGATTTCTAGAGTTTTGTGAGTTTTTTGTGCAGAATGTGAAATTCTGCGAGGATGTGCAGCGAGTTAACGTAGATAACGATCGTTGTGTTGCATGCACAAAGAGTAGGAAATTCTAAAAACAGAAGCATCCACTCAGCAGGCTTATCTCATTTTCTTGTTGTTTTTATCACATTTAATTTTTCAAAATACGTTTTTAAAGTTTTAATATTAATTGGTTGATTTAAAAAGAAATTTGTTTTATTGTTTATTTATTGGTGATTATTTTTCATTTGTGTTTTGTTTGTTGTTGAAGATCTGTTGTTTCATTTTTTGTTCATTGAAATTCTGAACCATCGCATGGTTCACGACTTTCATCCATCGCACGAAAATGCAACTGACAAAAAGACACCATTTGAGAGAAATTTTCATTAATTTGCTTCAATAAAGATGCTATAGATCAAACATAGGCTAATGCCTCAAAAAGGTACATCATGTAGCCTATGCCGAAATACTTTGAGAATCATCTCATGATACGAATATACTGTAGACTGCATAAATCAGATACATGTCATGGTGCTAAAAGAAAGTAAGCCCTCTATGCCTAGTATATTGAGCTTCTGGTCAAGCAGGCCTTCTAAGTCATGCTCCAGGATAAGAGTTCCCTTTGCATGTACTAAGAGGTACAACCTTCTCATAGCTCGTATGGAAATAACTCCTCTAATTCTGGGTCTTGCTGGAATCAGTACGGTATTTTACTGTCATCCATTATGCGGAAGGTTACAGACACCCTACAGTGTCATACTCCTGGAATGTAGTGCTTCGCAACGTCTGCACCGTTGCCCTTGAGAACAAGTACTGAATCGACTAGAAGAAGAATCTCTACAGAACCTCTGAATTCACCAGGGCCGACAACATTGATTTCTTTTCCAAACATAGTATTGCTTTTAATCTTGAGCGAGACCGTACAAAAAGGCCTCACAAAATCATGATGGTCGATGTGTGGGGGAATGCAGTCACCTTCTTTATAAATGTTAATGATGCAAATGTTGGGAATGCAAGTAGCGGGTAAAATATTCCACCTAACCATTCTCTTGATCATCCATTTTATCATCGGTGGTAATGGATTCACTTGGTCATATCAGAGGATCCCAAACGGATTCCCCTGTCTGTCGTTCGTAAAATTGTAGCAACAACCACATTGAATGGTGATTCTTCCCTTTCCCTGCATCCATTCCTTCAGCTCGGAATATGTTCTCTCCATGAGAAGGCCCGTTCGGCTTCTGTCTCTTAAATCAAAGATGCAGTCTAGAATGCTTCTTTCATCAGTTTCAAAGAAAAAATTAGTATATAGCTTCAAGCCTTCCAATATATTGATAAACTTTCCTTGAACGTCTTCATAGAACTCAAATTCTCTTTTATTTACTCTGCTTATCTTGTAGTATTCTACCATACCAGGAGTTGACAGCTGCCGTGGGCGTTCCTTCCTTCGGGCCTCGGCAAGAACCCAAACTGGTGTTGGTTGATCCGGAAAATGAGATTCAGCCTCTAGTTGAATGTATGATCATGGGCTCCATGGTGCGTGTTGATCCCTCCCTAGTGGGACATATGGTTCATCTGTCATGAAGTCTAGAGTTTGAGACTTGTTGGTGCTTGAAGATCCCTTCCTAGTGGGACATATGGTTCATCTGTCATGAAGTTTGGAGTTTGAGACTCGTTGGTGCTTGAAGTGTATTCCTCTAATGTACTGAAATGTTGTAGATGCAAAATGTTGCAATCCAGGCATTCTACAAATGCGCCCGTGACTGATGTCCCCATTGGTACCTCAACGTTGCATGTTGGGCAACCTCTGCATAAGATATCTGGAACTGGGAGCATATCTGATTTTGTCACAAATCCGGACTCTTCATCTATAGTGGGCAAGGCTGACAGAAGTTTCTCTCAGATCTGGGTCATAAATATGTCCCTCAGGAATGGGGGTAAGAAAACTGCTCATGTATCTCTGGCGTTTGCGTTCCTGTCCCAGAAAGGCTCCTTGTTTCTTTCGACTAGCATTCTGCGTTGCGTCCTGCAGAGTGGAGTATTTGGTAGTTGTTCACTACGGGCAGCTATCAGGTCCCTTGCTGGAGTACCCATCATGGTAGGCAGCCAATTGGGCCCCTCTATTGGATCTTATTCCTCTATCACATTTTTACCTTTGCGTGATACATTGTCTTGAGTGATCACCCTCAATAGTGAAGGCAGTCCCTCCTTTTCTTCATTGCTGACTACATCCATTAGAGGACCCTTATAGTCCATATCAACCTGGTTGAAATCCACATTGAAATTTATGACACCTCCTTGCAGTGTCATCTCTTCATTCAGTGCGAGGTTCCAGCCGTCTTGGAAGGCAAATATTAGCCTATTTCCTGACATTTTTCTGCAGACGACAGAAAAAAATGTCAGAGGGCCGAAGCTTGGCATGAAAAAGAATAGAACAAAGTATTTATCAAAGTAAATTTTTATTTGTTTTGGTGAATAGGATTATTCATTTTATGTGTGAGTTTCGTTTAATTTAGTAGAATATTTAAATTCAAAAGTAGAAAAGAGAACATGTCAAGTTCAAAAATCTTTCTTAAAATTCTCATTATATTGAGGTTAATTACAAATTTGGACCCTGTCATAGAAATTTGGCCATATAGATAACCCCAAAACAATCAAAGTTTCAAAGTTTCAAAGCAAGCAGGGGCAAGCGGAGGTACGTGGCATCAGGTAGCGTAATAGGTTTTCATGTATCGTTCATTTATCGGTAACATGGGTCTTTTACCCCGGAAGTCCACTAACTGGTAGGCTCCTCCTGTATAGACCTTCTCAACGACAAATGGTCCCTGCCAAGTTGGCTCAAATTTCCCACCTATTTCGCAGCATGCAAGAATAGGTCTTTGAGCACAAGTACGAGGTCAGCAATTTTAAATGTTCTTGGGTGGACCAATTTGTCATGGGCTTGTACCATCTTTGCCTGGTAGAGCTCCAAATGTTGTTGTGCTTTTAGTCGTTTTCCCTTGAGACTCTCCAGTTCTTCAACTCTAATTTTTGCACTTTTTTTCGTTGTAAGTTGGTTCGCAACGGCGACTCTAAGAGATGGTGTCTGGATTTCTAGCGGTAGCACGTACTCGGTCCCGTACACGAGCATATAAGGTGTACACTGAGTGGAAGTCTTGAAAGTTGTCCGGTAGGCCCACAAGGATTCTAACAGTTTGTTATGCCAATCCTTCTTGTTTTCATCCAGTTTTTTCATTAAAATATGTACCAATGTCTTGTTCAAAGCTTCAGCCAGACCACTTACCCTTGGATAGTAAATTGTAGAGTATCTCCAATCTATCACATGTCTTCTAACGAAATTGTTGATCATTGTGCTTTTGAAAGCTGTCCCATTATCAGAGATTATTTTTAGCGGTACTCCAAAACGGTAGACGATTTGGCTTTTAAAAAAATTGAAGGACGTGCTGTGTCGTAACCTCACATAACGACACTGACTCTGCCCATTTGGAGAAGTAATTTGTAGCAACAAGTATGAACCTGTGTCCTTTGGAAGATGTAGGGTCTATTGGACCTATTATGTCCATGCCCCAACACTCGAATGGCCACGAGGAAACAGTTGGGTGCAGCACATTCGGAGACTGGTGTAAGACCACCCCATGCACTTAACATTGTGACATCTTCTGGCTATATCCATGCAATCGGACATCATCGCTAGCCAATAATATCCGAGTCTTTTGATCTTCATTTTCATTTTTGGTCCCGACTGGTGAGCACCACACAATCCGACATGTACCTCTTTGAAAATATTCTGTGCCTCGGATCTGCTCAAACACCGTAGCTACATTTGGTCGAGCGATCTTCTGTAGAGAATATTTCCCACCAGGGCGTAAGACATGGCCCTTCTTGTGATGTGGTGCGCCTTAAACTTGTCCTCTACTGTAGAGAACATTTCCCACCAGGGCGTAAGACATAGCCCTTCTTGTGATGTGGTGCGCCTCAGACTTGTCTTCTCGCAGCTTTCCAGTATGCAAATATTCTATTAATGGCTTGCGTCAATCTTGATATATGTCTGCAACTATATTTATTGTTTCTTCTTTTCCAAGCTTGTGTAGAGTCTTGAAGTTGCTTCAAGATAAGATTCATCTTCCCCGTACTGTGACTTGGATGGAATCCTCCGGGGGACAAGCCATCCCCTTAGCAAGTTTTGCTAGAGCGTCGGCATGGACATTATCTCCCCAAGGAATCCGGTAGAAAGTCGCGTAAGGGATTTGTTCCAGGAGCTTCATTGTGTGCTGATGGAACTCTGTTAATCTTGGTTTCAAAATTCTGTATTGTCCGGTGACTTGCCAGATGACAAGTTGACAGTCACCATAAATGGCAATGTTTGTTATATCCATTGAAATTTCCAACTTTAATCCAGTGATTAAAGCTTCGTATTCTGCTTCATTGTTTGTTCACGACTCTATAAGGTGGGATGAGAACCTCAGCATACCCTTATCTGGTGTGATAAAATTCAAACCAATCCCTACTTTGCCCGGTATAACTGTGCCTGATCCTTTGTCTTTCCTAGCTGATGAAGTACCATCGAAGTACATTTCCCAGCGCTGCACACTAGAAAACTCCATTTGTAGTATTTTCTCATCTGGTAACTCGTCGCTGAGAGAGGACCCAGCTGGCAGTGGGTGTGCAGCGCGAAAGTCTGCTAAAATCTGTCCCTTGATAGCATGGAGGGGAACAAAAGTTATATTAAATTGCAATAAGATCATTGACCATCTTGTTAAACGTCCGGAGAGTGTTGGTCGGGTCATCAAATATTGCAATCAAAATTAGGGTAATCTTATGAGAAAGCATGTAATGTCTAAGCTTTTGAGCGGTGAAAATTAATGTCAGACAATGCTTCTAAATAGGTGGATACCTTATCTCCATTGGTATTAGATGACAACTCAAGTAGTACAACGCATTTTCTTTTCCTTCCTCATTGATTTGGGCTAAGAGGGCTCCGAGAGAGTCGTCCAAAGCCGCGGTATAAAGTATCAACGGTTTCCCTGGGATAGGGGCTGCCAAAACAGGAGGTGTCATTAAATATTGTTTAACGTCCTCGGGCATTTCTCTTCCCAAATAAATTTGGCGTCCTTTTTAATTAATGCCGAGAAAGGTTGACACTTACCTGAGAGTTTAGAAATAAAGCGTCTTAGGTATGTCAACTTCCCCTGGAAGGAACGTAGCTGCTTCATGGTTTTAGGGGGAGGCATTCCCAAGATAGCTTTAATCTTATCCGGTTCGATCTCGATTCCTTGAAGATGGACAACAAATCCTAGAAATTTCCTGGAGGTAACGCCAAAGGCGCACTTTAAGGGATTCATTTTAAGGTCATGTCATCGTAACCGTTCAAACACAATCCTCAAATCCTACAAATGGTCTATTTTTTTTTTTACTTTTGATGACTAAATTATCCACGCAGCATTCTACTTGATTATGGATGAGGTCGTCAAAAATCTTCCTCATTGGGCATTGATATGTTGCTCTGGCGTTCTTTAGGCCGAACGACATCACCGTGTAGCAGAAGAATCCAATCGGTGTTCTGAAAGCTGTAAGTGTTGCATCCTCGGGAGCCATCTTGATTTGGTTGTATCCCGATGAACCATCCATGAAGGAGAAAATTTCATGTGTCAAAGCGATGTCCACCATCATTTTTGGTATAGGTAGTAGAAACTTGTGTTTTGGACATGCCTTGTTCAAATCTATGAAGTTGACACAAACGCGGATCTGTCCATTTTTCTTCTTAATAGGTACAATGTTGGCTAACCACATGGGGTATTGCTCTTCTTTAACAAAGTTGGCGTCTATCAACTTTTTCACTTCGGCAATGACTTTTTGTTCTATTTCAAGGCGTATTCTCCTTGGAGCTTGTTTTACCGGCGCTATATTCTTGTCCACCCAAAGTTTATGGACTACAACCTCTGCTGACAGCTATGGCATTTCATCGTAGCTCCATGCAAAGCAATCTTTGAATTCTGTTAATAGTTTGACCAATTCTGAAGATTTTTCGTCATCAAGTAGATAACTTATAAATGTAGGTTGGGGTCGTTCTTCAGCCCCGAGGTTAATCTCTTTTAATTCATCCATGGTGGATTTAATTTCTTGCTCAAATTATGGCGGAGCATCTTCTATTGGTTGATCAGTAGAGTCGTCCTCCACATCGAGGCAATCCTCTTCTGACTCACTAGTAACATCCATGCAAAATTTAGAATCATCGACTTGTCCAACTGTACCAAATTCGAGACCTTCTTTTGACTTCGGAGTTTGAATTTTAGCATTCCATAATTAAAAAGTTAAAATTTATCTTTTAGCATTCGTTTCGGTAAGTGTCCCTGCTGAATTAACTTTTAAACACATGGCGAGAAGTAACCAAAATTTTTTGGTAAGTGTCCCTGTTGAATTAACTTTTGAACACAAGGCGAGAAGTAACCAAAAGATAGTTGTTTTGGTAAGTGTCCCTGTTGAATTAACTTTTGAACACAAGGCGAGAAGTAAACAAAAGGCATTTCCATTAATTAATTAGAATCAACATCCAAATTTACATGTTTTTCAAGCTCAGTAGAGGTAGAAGCGCGGTAAAATTTGATCAGCTTTGAACTAACACTTCCAAATTTACATGTTTTTCAAGCTCAGTAGAGGTAGAAGCACGGTAAAATTTGATC
Organism: Phalaenopsis hybrid cultivar; assembly: GCA_002079205.1. Lineage (NCBI taxonomy): Eukaryota > Viridiplantae > Streptophyta > Magnoliopsida > Asparagales > Orchidaceae > Phalaenopsis > Phalaenopsis hybrid cultivar. The sequence continues at coordinate 19,933 of JXCR01144806.1, read as the reverse complement.
GGCTTGGAACCAACACTACGGACTTCCTTGACCTCTAAACTCTCAACCTCTTAAGGGAGAATCAAAGTAAGGTTCATAGTATTCACAAAGTGGTTTATCCGATCATACATTGTTTCATATTCATTCTTTTCTGTACCTTCTAGGGATATCTCGTACTGAGGTTTCTTCTACTTTGTCATCATTATTTCATCTTCAAAATTGTCTTCATCACCAATCTTGATAGTTGGCCTAGTCTGTTCAACGATTAAATTGATCTTTCCTCCTCCAAATCCCCGGGCTTGACCTCGGGTGCGTTAACTAGAAGAACCTCCACCAACTCATCGTAAGGGAGTGGTAGAAGGTTGTTGAAGCGGAGCTGTACGGCCTCCTTTTTGTGATTCTTCTGAATCCTTATCTTTGTTTGTGATAACTTCATGAGAGAAAACAGTCCTCTTTGGCGGCACGTAGTAGGTAATGTCTTCGTGGATACCAACTTCATGTACTGAAAATGGTTGTAGATCTCCCTTGATGCAATTTTCTTGACCATCTTAGCGGTATTTAATGCACTGGTGTAAGGATGATGGAAACATATTGTGCTCATGAATCCATGGTCGACCCAATAGAGNCTAGTCTGTTCAACAATTAAATTGATCTTTCTTCGTCCGCGTCCCCGACCTCGACCTCGGATGCGTGAACTACAAGAACCTCCATCAACTCGTTGTAAAGGAGTGGTAGAAGGTTGTTAAAGTGGATTTGTATGGCCTCCTTTTTGAGATTTTTCCAAATCTTCTTCTTCGTTTGTGAAAACTTCACGAGAGAAGACAGTCCTCTTTGGACGCGCATAGTAGGCAGCATCTTCATGGATACCAACTTCATGCACTGAAAATGGTTGTAGGTCTCCATTGATGCAATTTTCTTGACCATGGAGGCACATAGTAGGCTACATCTTCATGGATACCAACTTCATGCACTGAAAATGGTTGTAGGTCTCCCTTGATGTAATTTTCTTGACCATCTTTGTGGTTATTTAATGCACTGGTGTAGGGATGATGGAACCATATTATGCTCATGAATCCATGGTCGACCTAATAGAGCGTTAAAGATGCACTGAAAATGGTTGTAGATCTCCCTTGATGCAATTTTCTTGACCATCTTTGCGGTACTTGGCACTGGTGTAGGGATGATGGAACCATATTATGCTCATGAATCCATGGTCGACCCAATAGAGTGTTAAAAGAAG
>JXCR01144806.1:6295-18706 GCA_002079205.1 Phalaenopsis hybrid cultivar | reverse complement strand
AGTTCTCCAACCTTCATAAGTAATGTAATTGATCCAAGGGCTCTTTCTCCCTTTTGGCTGAATTCTCTTAACATCATCTTATCGATCGTAAACTCTTGAGCTTCAATATCCAAATAGGCCAACGTTTGTAGGCTCATCAAGTTAAGAGATGCCCCAGGATCCACTAAAACTCCGGATAACACAAATCTGCCGATGTTGACGGAGATGTAGAGCGAGCGGTTATGGACGGCGGTACCGAGTAGCAAGTCTTCATCTGTGAAGGTTACCCCTGACTGTTCTCTCAACAAGCAAACTTCATCTAAGGATGTGGTAGCCAACTGAGATAAGCAAATTTCTGGATCAAGCAAAGCTGTAACCACAGATTCTCTCATCTCCTTTGATAGAATCAGAGCGTCGTAGATGCTTAGTCAGGTCAGGCAACTTCCTAAGATGAGCTAGCACGTTGTAGTCTACTTTGTAGGGTCCTCTGATTTTATCTTGATTATGTGGTTCTTCCACTGACAAAGGTGGGGGTATCTCTTCTCGAGTCATTATCTGTATTCCTTTGTCTGTCAGAGCTGTTCTTGGTGGTAACACTTTTCCGCTCCTTAAGTTAACTTATGTGACCTCTGCTTCTTGAGATATCATTGTTGAATCTTCCAGTGTCTTTTCCTCTTCATCGGAAAGATCTAAGTTGATGGCAAGCAGTGCACCATGACGCTCGACAGTTGGCTCTTTGTTATCGGTGCTGTCGTAAGCGATATCATTTGTGCCTTCATTTGCATTCACAACGAGCTCATCGGACTCGAGTACAATTTGAGGATCATTTTGGGAATGAAGATTGCAGCTAGATCGATCATAATCGATTACGTTATCATCAGAAATAGTCAAAACGTAGCCAAAATGACTATCATTATATTCATGAGACCCCGGAGGGACAAAAAGATAATCATACAAAGTCAAGGGTTCGAGGATTTTCTTCCCCAAATCCAAGACAACCAATCTAGTAGAGGCAGTCCCTATTCTACCCCCCGTGCTATGAATCTTTCCAGCAACGTTTTTATTCTTCTTGTTCTTTGTCCTTAAAGATGACGGATCTCCTGGCAAAATCTTCATCTCGGGCTTGGTATGTTACGAACTCTGAATAGAGGCTTATTTTGATAAAAGCTGGATCTTGTTCAGTATCTTCTTGGATGATCTACTCCAGACCTCCTTCTATTCTTCTTCGGTGTTTGTAGAAGCTTTTTTTGATGTATCATGTATTTGATTGAGGACCCTCTTGAGTTCATCCCAAGTTGTGCTCCACCCGTTTGTTCCAGTATACAAATCAATTGGGGAGATTAACTCAGCTAAAATCATGTTTATGGAACCTTTTCTATTTTCTAAAAAATACTCCTTTAGTTGTTATATTGTCTTCCTTGAGGTTCTTCTCGAGCCAGTTCTTAAAGACAAAACACTTGTCTGTTCTCTTCCTTGAGGTTCTTCTCGAGCCAGTCTTTAAAGACGAAACACTTATCTATAGTGTGCCCTAGCGAGGTTCTTCTCAAGCTAGTCCTTAAAGACAAAACACTTGTCTATAGTGTGCCAAAGCAACCGGTGTATGGGCAATTAATTTGGTTCATTCTTCTTATCCACCTCTTCGGGTTTCTTTGGATCAGGTAGTTTGAATTCCGGTTTCTTCATCAAGCTTTTGAATATTTTAGGTACGGCCTTATCCTTAAAGGAATACACAACTTTCTATCACTCTAACAGGCATATTCTTTTACTCATTTTTTGAGGTGATCCCTCCTGAGATGGACGTTGGTTAGATTGATTGCTCTGTTTCTAAATGTACTACGATGAAGACTAGCGATCCTCTTCTGTATAAATCTTTATCGGCTGCTTTCCTTTGTCGACAGTTGCGACTACTCATGACTTCTTTTCAAATGCTCTGATCACCTTAGCCTTTTCATGTGGTTGCATGTGCTTCATTTCTTCTTGAAGACTATTGGCTTTACTAAGTGATTCTCGAAGGATTTGATGGTGAGTCCCTTAAGCATGAAAGCTACTAGCCCATGAATGCTTTTGAGCAGAATCTCAATTGCTTGATGTTCCTATAGCTGAGGTTCACATTTCATGATAAGGTTTCTCCACCTCAAAATATAGTCTGCCAAGGTTTCACTAGGCTTCTACTTCTCTATCATTAGCTCTCCAATAGACACATGATGCTGCGCCTCGACAATTCTTTTCACAAACAACTGTTCCAACTTAGAAAATGTTTTAACTGACCCGCTGGGCAAGTCAGCGTACCATTCTAAAGCAATCCCTGACAAGCTGCTAACAAACTGCTGGCAGCGTAGAGCCTCATTATTCCTTCTGTTGCCACAACTGGCTCTGAAATGTGCTATGTGTTGTTTGGGATTTCCAGTTCCATCGAATATCTTGAAGTTTGGGGCCACAAAACTCTTAGGGAAAGGGACGGCATCGAACTCCTCCAGGTAAGGGCAACCCTTCAAAATTGATGCACCGCCCCTGGACTGGGCTAAGTCATCCTGTACTTGTTCAACCATTTGCTTGAACTCTTTTTTGGCATGGCACCTAACAGAGAATCCTTCTTTAGTTGTTCACCTATATCTGCAGAAGTAGCCTCTCTTCTTTCATTTGTGATGTGTATGATTTCTGGATGATTAATTTCTGGAGAAGCCAATCTTGGTGCTTGTGATTGCCACTGAATGGTGGCCATGACAGTCATAGCTGTAGTCATCTCTTCTATTCTTTTCTCCAGTAGACTGGCTTGTTCATCACTTAGGAGGATAACCATATGCAGCTCATCTACGGTGTTCTCTTTAGTGTGAAGTTGAGCCTAGCTCGCAGATGTGGTAGCTCTGGTTTCAATCATACGGACATCCATGAAATACTCCTCCAAGTAATCATCATAATCAAAATCTTCATTGTCACTATTGACGGAAAATCCGTCCTCTCGAGCTAACTTAGAAACCTTGATCCTGAGTTTCTCAACTTTTTCCTCAATTATCGATTCCTTGATTGCTTTAAGATCTAGAGTATATTGATGGACATCCTCTATTTGTTCCTCCATCCCACTGCTATTGTCGCGACAATGTCAGATATTTCAGCCACTAGTTTTACTTCCTGTCTTTCAGGCTCACTGAACTGTATCGGTGCAGCAACTTCGGGTACCCATACCCTTTTCTTCTTCGATGATGTTGCCTCAGGACGGGACGTCTTAGTAGAGACATCAATATATTAAGGGAAGGTATGCTCCCCATGGTGTAGACCAGCTACAGTGTCAGGTAATCGTCTTGTATTTTTCTCCGTGATTGCAGGAATGAGGGGTAAGCTCCTCGGGCCCAGTCTTGACTTAATCGGTTGGCGCTGCGGTCCTAGTGGAGATACAATCGGCGGTGACTATAGCAGTATCAACTTGGTTTCCCAAACAGAACCAGATGGCAATACAGGTAGGTGACTTTACAGTCGACTTATGAGACTTTCTAATGGACTTAACATCCGTCAAAATTTCCTTTCTCATATGAGGGGAAATTGCATGTCCCACTCGTTTTAAGTAACTCACTAATAGAACATCCTTTTTTAGTAGCAAGCCTTTTGAATACTGCACTAACTTGGGTGATGGGAATGAATTTCTTTCCCTCCTCACTGTGTCCATGGAGTGATGGTAATGCGACAGCAATCTTCCAGATACTCTCATATCCATCAGTGTTTGTCAGAGGATGGAATCTTTTCCCTCGTAGGAGTGGATAAATTTATGGTAACACCTCTTCAATTCAATGAGGCTCCTCCTCAACAGGCATGTTTTCAGGAGTCTAGGCTTTGATGGCCCTCCGAACTCTTCTATTGCGGTTCCTCCTTTGAGTTTGGGTCAGTGACACAGTCTTTGAGTATGACCCAATTTCAACAACGAGTGGTGGAACAGTTAATCCTTCAGTCGAATCTTCAATGACCATCACTTCTTTCCCCTTAGCAGTAGCAGGGATAGCAGGCTTGATGACAGTAGCTTTAGCCTTCTTGCAGGTAGGGAAGTCTTGAGGGAAATTCAAACTGAATTCTACAGACGGCTCTTGCATTTCTGGAGCAGCGATCTTCATTACCACAAATGGGGATTTCCCGAAGATAACCTTGAGGTCTTCAAATCCAGCTCCAAACTTGATGGTGGGAGCGACGTTACGGGTGTTGCGGTCCATTGGCAGATTGCAGGAAAAGGTCAGCGTTGGGTAGTCCATTACAGCGGGCTTAAAAAACAGAAAGCTTTAGGGTTAGTTATATGGCCAAAAACCTCGTAATCTTTAATGCAAGCACTGAAAATAGAGGTTGATCTGTAGACCGGACAGGTCCTAATTTACTGTTATTTTTTAAAATTTTTTTTTAGAAAGGTGTAAAATTTAATTAATATAAGAATTTTTAAAGTGCGCGTAGCACAACACGGTTTGGTTTAATTTGTGAAATTGCAAATCAAATTTGGAAGGGAGATGTGAAGAAATTTTAGGACCCAGTGCGGGACCCAATTAGTGGCAAAGAATGCCTAGGTGGAATTAGTCCATACAAAAATTTAAAAAGTCCTCAATGGCCTTTTGAACCCCTATTTTCAAAGATGGTTGAACAGCTAGTCTTGAACACGAAGGAGTTGGCTGTACTTTCCCAAGATAGAAATGGGTAAAGTTTGTCAACGGAAGGAGGGTAATTTATTCCAAGAGGGACATTGACATATTACCGATGTGTGAAGATAATATTTCTTAATTTGTATAGAGAGAAAATATTGTCCCCAGAAGAGCCGCTAGAAGTTGTCGGCGTTATTTCGGGTTGGTTTGTGGGGCGTTACCCATAAGAAGCTGTCGGTCACTGGAATTGAAATCCCATCGCCTGCTTCGGAAGGACGTTGAAGTATGAAATCAAACTGACCCCATACTTTACATAGTTTAAAATGAAAGAACACTATACCTCAAATCCTGTCTTTATCCCAAAGGATAAACACAAGACTTGAGCATGAGGCTCAATCAAATTAACTAAAGAAGGTATGATGTCCGTCTGGTCTGCGAAATCTTTTGTATTTGCCGACAAATTCCCCTATTTAATATAAAGGATTAAATAGGGTTTATATTAAGTTGGGTTCGGACATGCTTCCTATAAGGGCAAGCCCCTATAGTTAATTACATCTTAAATGACCAAAGCCACCTAAGAAGACTCTCGATAAAAATCAAGAAATATTATCTTCAAGGAATTTCAAATGGTAGGACTCTTCAATGAAATCAGACGTAGAGGTGTGAAAGGGGATTGGTTCAAATTTAGAATATTTTATTGTAGAATCTAAAGGAGGAAGAACTAGGGGATGTCATGGATCCAGAGGAGAACCTCAGTGACTTCCCAAGCTATCCTAATGTTTGGCTTCAGTTTTGAGGAGAAATATTTAGGCATTTAATCCTGCTAATTTTATTAGTTAGGGGTTACATTCCTGTGAAACGATCAGACAAATAGCCTGAAAGATGTGAGGATATAGGTCGTGACAAACGATAACCTCAGAATCCTAAGACGAGTTAGGGCTTATACTGTATAGCAGGTCTATGCAAAGGCCTAAAGATAATGTGAGGATTTACGTTGTATAAGCAAGCAACCTCGAAGTCCTATGACTTTGTTGTTTAAGTCGAAGGAAGAAAGATTAGTTTAGTTGGGGAAGACATGTTTTGCTGTTGAAGATGGTAATGCTGCCCACCAAGCTAGCTTCGAGCTCCTGCCGTGAGGAGTTTGAGTTTTCTAGTGTGTTGAGTTATAATGTCAAATCAGGTGGCCCTATGGTTGAAGTTCATTAAATCTTATGAGAGCATATTAAAGTTGATTAGAGCGCTACCGGTTAGGATCCTATGGTTCCCTTGTTTCGGCACCACTAATTTCTATTGGATTCACTTTGTTCAAATGAACTTACTAAACTCAACTTAAAGAGTTCCATAATTTCATTTAAACCGTGGGTAGTCTCGTTAGCAACCGTAAGTTACCTCATCCGAGGGATTCCCAATCATCCGATAGAGACGTCTTAACTTAGTTGAAGTTTTGGTTTTATGTGATGTTTATGATTAAATTTTGAGTTGTTTTATATTTTTAATGTTATGGTGGTGAATTTTATCTTGATTGATTTTAATTTTGGTTTCGGGTTATGATTTTGGTTATGTGGCTATCCTAATAGTTTTAGTTTTCATGCACGGTGACAACGTTGTTTAGCATGCAAATTTGCAGGTATAAAAGTACAGTATGAAAGTACAAGAAAGATAACGCTGAAAATTGTAAAAGTGGGCCTAGCGAGTCTTCTCGTTCCACCACCTGAAACTTAAAATACATGTTAATGCAGTTTACGAAGAGCAGGAAAGGTAAAATTTTGGCAAATTTCTTAACCCTATGTCATATCTTGGTGAGTCCTTAAAAGTTTAAATAAGTATGATTTCATTAAGCGAGAAATATTAAGTTTAATAGGCCTCTGAGGTATCCAACAAGTTAGGAGGGGGAAGCAGGTCCATGCCTCCCTCTCACAAACTGGTGAAAAAGCCTCAGGTCCATTTAAACTTATTATATTGCTTAATGGTTCATCCTGTAAATACCCTTATTACTCAGTGAACCCTCATGTCTCAATTACCCCAAAGCATAGGGTAATTATCACTTATCATTTAATTTGAAAATTATGGGAATGAAGATCCTTAAAGAGGCAAGTTAATGTAATTTGAACACTTAGCCAAATTTTTAATCCTAATTGTGTTTAGTGGTGTTTCAAGGATGTTTGATTTAATTATGTTTATTTATTTAATCAATTTTTGATTTAGCCTAAGTCACCATTAAGCCCTTAAGTCCTAGGTGAGTGTCTTAATTAGTTTTGAAAAGGGTTAAGTATTAAGTGGTCATGATTCATGATTTGGATTCTATTTGAAAAAAACCAAAATAGGGGTATTAAATTGATTATTTATTGGCTTCAAAAGTCATACCCCTAAGTACAAGATCATTTAATTTTAATAAACTTCCAAATTTTAATATTTTAGAAATTTATTAACTTATCTTTTTAATAAGGAATGTGAGATTGATTTCTACCAATTAACCCCTTGTGTTTCAAGCATCAAAAAAATTGATTAAGATCAGACGTTACCCATTCCCCTCCTTAAATTAAGCCTAAATGTTAATTAAGGCAAAATTTTCAAAATTCACATTGGCCCCTAAGGCTCTAACACCTCATAATTTGTTAAATTCAATTCAAATGACTTTGAAGTTTTTATCCTACCTCATTCATGGGTCAATTGAGACATCAAAGGAGAAAATGTGACTTTTCGAAATTTAATTTAATTTATATAATTATTTTAATGCAAAAATAAGATTTTTCAATGAAAATTCCTAACTGGACCAAGGTAAATTCTAATCCCTTGAAATTTTTACTGGAGTAGACCTACAGTAGAAAAGCATTTGAACAAAATTTCATATTTTCTTAAACCTTTGTGATTTATTGGAATTATTTTAAATTCTCGGCTATTTAATAAAAATAAAGTATTTAAGGTGGTCAAAATTAACTTTTGTATTTTTGAAAAATTACTCTAAGGTCATAGAACTCAAAGGAGCAAATTTTGTATTTTTTTTATTTTTCTTTGATTTATTGGAATTATTTTAGTGAAAACTCATTTTTTATCTTTTTTTTTAAAAGAAATTATTTTAAGCTCTAAAATTAAATATCTTTGTTTAGAAAATCAGGAAAAATATTCTAATTATTTCTAAGTGATTAGGAGCCAATTTAGAGCATTTTCATGAATTTTATTATTTTTGAGTTTTTTATGAATTTTTTTATTATTCAAATATTTAAAATAGACTAAAAATCAAGCATTTATTTTAAATATAATGTTATTTTTATAAAATATCCCTGATCACAGAGAACTCAAAAAACTAAGTTTCATAATTTTTTTAGTTATATTTTGATTTTTAAAAATCATTCAAATGCCAAAAGTGGTATTTATCTTTAAAAATCAATTTAAGTTGTCAAATGAACTGAAAATATTTTAAATTTTTTATGATGAGTTCTCTGGATCATAAACCACAATGGAGATCAAAAATCAAGTGAGTTAAATGTATATATTTTCCAAAAATTAATTATCTCAGTGATTTAGTGTTTGTAAAATTTAAGTGCTTTTTAAATGACTTCACCCATGAAATTATTTCCAAAGGCTTATCTAGTCATGCTGGACCTTCTAAAATTTTCTTAGGATTTTCTAATCAATATGCTATTTTTCATGATTATTTGAAAGAAATAATGTGGAATAACTTGAGAAATATAGATCTCTTTATAGGAACCTTCTCTAACTTTGGAAAAATCAGAGAATGTTTCCTCTAATAGACGTTGCAACATGTCAAAGTTTCAAGCCAAGATGGTATATCAATATGCAAGGAGAATCAAATGATTCAAAATAGTGTTTAATTAATTAAAAATAACATAAGCATAACATGGTCTTGAAATTTATTCCACATTGTTCTCCTTTGTTCACCGAGCAAGTGGTATTTTTATTCTATTTTTGTGCTTTTTCTACACAAAGTTATGGATTTTCTAAGTTAAGGGTATTTAAATAAATAAGAAAAGCCCTATTTATCTATTAGAACCGCGCGTGCCACCTCATCCTTCGACGGCTCCAAAGACATGCGTGGTGCGCTCTGGTTGGATGTCGTCGTCCACGTAGCTTGCTGACTCGGCCCGCTGTTTATGTTCCAAAGTGCTGTTCGGCTCGACCTTGGCCATCCATGTGATACACGCGCGATGGGACGGCTCCCCTTCATCGTCCCCGATAGAATGATCCCGTGACCATACACACTAAAACCTTAAGATCTCAGCCTATACTCAACCAAATCACTTTGGGATTGATCCTATGGACTTGTCTACATGAGACGAACACATCCATACGGTTAATGTACCATGAAATCAAGCCTGAGTAGATGGAGAATCAAAATAAGCTCGGGAGGAGGAGAATTTTTATACCTTTGCTTTGAGAAGGGAGGCTTCAATCAAATATGTTCGGCACATTCGTTGGGGTGCAAGCAGGCTAGGGATTGAGTCCCTGGTATTGGTGTAATGCCTAGGTATGGATTCGACCAAGATCGATTTTAGATTTTGGTTTAGAGCTATGGTGGAGGCTATCTCAGAGGGTAATTTGTTGGGGCTTTATCTTCTCTTACTGTTGTGAAGGTGTAGGCACAAGCAATTGAAGCTTGGCGGAATGTGGAGGGGTATTAGGTTTTGTCCTGTTTTCCAGCAAGGTTTCAAGCTCGAAATTGAGCTCCAGCAATGGGAAATGGTGGGGGAAAATGGTTGGAATGCACTAAGGGAATCTTAGGGAAGCTATGTGTGAATTTTGGAGAGCCCTCTCTAGGATTTCAGCACACCTCCCATGGCCTTGGGAGGTGAGTTTTTATAAAAATGGTCATGGGGTGGCTTTCAGGGCATATGTTTGGGTGAATTGTGGTGCTTAAGTGGAGGGCAGAGGAGTTCTTCAGTTTGATTTGGATGATTTGGTCTCTATGTTTGATTTGGGTGAGGCGCCTTGGGAGTGGCTCTCGGTTTTGGGCTTTTCTGACTACTAGGCTGGCCGGTCGGCCAGAGGGAGGTGGCTAGGAGCTGAAGGAACCCAGGGAATCCATCACAACAATTTAATGCAAATGTGCTTTGATTTGGCAAAGATATCTTAAGCATGAGCATTTTTNAATTTAATGCAAATGTGCTTTGATTTGGCAAAGATATCTTAAGCATGTGCATTTTTTGGAAATATGATCCCTTAATTTGGAAGACCTTTGGTCCACGACTTGATTTAGGTGGTTTCATGGTGTTTGAACAGGTCGCTAAGTGCAGGGTCTTTGGTCCATGGCTTGATTTAGGTGATTTCATGGTGTTTGGACTGGTCACTAAGTCCAACCAATGGCTGTGGTGGAGTTAATTTGGTGGCTTTAGGGTGGTTAGGTCACATTTAGTGCATGGGTCCAAGTGGGTGCAAATGACCAAAACTTGGATTTGGGCTAGGCTAGACATGTCAATTTGCCCACATAAATATTGAATTTGGTCTATATGATCATAAGAAACAACTTTGGTGAAGGATGAAAGTGTTTTTGAGTTCAATTGAAGGGTCAATTTGAATGTNAAGTAACAACTTTGGTGAAGGATGGAAGTGGTTTTGAGTTCAATTGAAGGGTCAATTTCAAGGAATTTTGAACTTTAATCAATTTGGTCATGTTGGGATAGGCTTGGGTCTATCTTGGGTTAGCCTTGGGCTAAGTCCAAATTGATTATTTTACATGGGCAATAGGGACATCATGAAGAGTTTTCAACATGAATTTGATGCCAATTTGGAGGTTAAGGCAATCAATTGGGTGAAATTTTGGGACTTATCCAATTTGGGGCTAAATTTGGGAATTTTAGACTTAGGCCAAAATCAAATGAATATAATGCTTCACCAATGCCAATTGATGGTTTATTTTGGTGTATAGGAATGTTATATCAAATGGATTTGAGGCTTCACCAAGGTCAATTGATGGTTGATTTTGATGTATAGAAATGTTATAAAGATTTTACAACATTAATTGGGGCTAATTGACTAGGCTATGGGTTCAATTTGGTGAGATTAGGTCATATGATCAAAATTGGGGTTTTAACCTAACTCAAAATTGTGCTCAAATCATGGACCAATTGAGCTTGAATTTGGTTTAATTTGGTCATATAAAAAGTGAATTTGAGTTTAGTATTGGAATTGAGGTCAAATTTATGGACACTTGAATTGGATTTGGGGAAATTTGGGTCTTTAAAGGAAAATTTGGGGATTTTTTATAAAGATGGTCAAATTGGCCAAATTGGGTCATTTGGTAGTTAAGAGAAATGAAATTGCAAATATTTTGGATTTATTGGGATTTTATGGGAATTTTTTGAATTTTTGGGATTTTGAGCCATGGAGGGGTATTTTGGTAATTTAGAGGTGTTTTAGGGTTTGAAGGCCAACATGGGTATTTTGGTAGAGTTGAGGTACCAATCTTTACCAACAAGCCATGGAACAATGGAAACCCCATTTTGGGTCCTCTACATAGTGCTCTTAGCTAAACCNTGGTTAGGTCACATTTAGTGCATGGGTCCAAGTGGGTGCAAATGACCAAAACTTGGGTTTGGGCTAAGCTAGACATGTCAATTTGCCCACATAAATATTGAATTTGGTCTATATGATCATAAGTAACAACTTTGGTGAAGGATGGAAGTGGTTTTGAGTTCAATTGAAGGGTCAATTTCAAGGAATTTTGAACTTTAATCAATTTGGTCATGTTGGGATAGGCTTGGGTCTATCTTGGGTTAGCCTTGGGCTAAGTCCAAATTGATTATTTTACATGGTCAATAGGGACATCATGAAGAGTTTTCAACATGAATTGGATGCCAATTTGGAGGTTAAGGCAATCAATTGGGTGAAATTTGGGGACTTATCCAATTTGGGGCTAAATTTGGGAATTTTAGATTTAGGCCAAAATCAAATAAATATAAGGCTTCACCTATGGCAATTGATGGTTTATTTTGGTGTATAGGAATGTTATAAAGATTTTGCAACATTAATTGGGGCTAATTGACTAGGCTATGGGTTCAATTTGGTGAGATTAGGTCATATGGTCAAAATTGGGGTTTTAACCTAACTCAAAATTGGGCTCAAATCATGGACCAATTGAGCTTGGATTTGGTTTAATTTGGTCACATAAAAAGTGAATTTGAGTTTAGTATTGGAATTGAGGTGAAATTTATGGACATTTGAATTGGATTTGGGGAAATTTGGGTCTTTAAAGGAAAATTTGGGGATTTTTTATAAAGATGGTCAAATTGGCCAAATTGGGTCATTTGGTAGTTAAGAGAAATGAAATTGCAAAAATTTTGGATTTATTGGGATTTTATGGGAATTTTTTGAATTTTTGGGATTTTGAGCCATGGAGGGGTATTTTGGTAATTTAGAGGTGTTTTAGGGTTTGAAGGCCAACATGGGTATTTTGGTAGAGTTGAGGTACCAATCTTTACCAACAAGCCATGGAACAATGGAAACCCCATTTTGGGTCCTCTACATAGTGCTCTTAGCTAAACCTAGCCCTAGGGCTAGTAGGTTTAGGGAACCATCTACATGAGTATCCCAAAAGATCAAGGGCTCTAGGCTAGAAATTTGAGTTCAGGGTTGTGAGTGAATGTGGGTGTATATAAGTGTAGTGAGTGTAGTGAATGCCTTAGCTCCAGACCAACACCAAGGGTTAACCTTAAGGTCCAACAATCCTAAGGGTGACTCATCTTGAGTTTCCCCCCTAGTGACCCCACCTACTAAGTATTTAGAGGTTGAGACCAACATGTGGAACTTCAAGTTGACTAGAGGAGAGGGTAGAATTTCTAATGGTGAGGGTTCCATGTCTAGTTTT
>JXCR01144802.1:4182-25054 GCA_002079205.1 Phalaenopsis hybrid cultivar | reverse complement strand
ACGAGAAGACTCGTCAGGTACACTTTTACAGTTTTTAGTGTTGTCTTTCTTGTGCTTTCATATTGTACTTTTATACCTGCAAATTTGCATGCTAAACAACGATGCTACCCTGCATGAAAACTAAAACTATCAGGATAGCCAAAAAACCAAAACCAAACAAAATTTAATCACAAACATCACACAAAACTACAACTTCAACTAAATTAAGACGTCTCTATCATATGTTTGGGAATCCCTCGGAGGAGGTAACACACGGTGCTAACGAGGCATTGCAACTAAATTAAGACATCTCTATCAGATGATCGAGAATTCCTTGGAGGAGGTAACCTACGGTTGCTAACGAGGCTTCTTCTCTATTGGAAGATCGGGAACCCTCGGAGGAGGTAACCTACGGTTGCTAACGAGGTTTTCCGCTAAATTAAAATGTCCTTATTGGAAGATCGGGAACCCCTCGGAGGAGGTAACCTACGGTTGCTAACGAGGCTTCCCAAAATCTAAATGAAATCTCATTAAGTTGAGTTTAGTAAATTCATTTGGACTAAGTGAATCTAATAGAAAATAGTGGTGCCAAAATGAGAGAACCGTAAGTTCATTTGAACTAAGTGAATCCAATAGAAAATAGTGATGCCGGAACGAGGGAACCGCAAACCATTTGGACTAAGTGAATCCAATAGAAAATAGTGATGCCGGAACGAGGGAACCGTAGGACCCATCATTTGGACTAAGTGAATCCAATAGAAAATAGTGATGCCGGAAAGAGGGAACCGTAGGATCCTAATTTTGGACTAAGTGAATCCAATAGAAAAAAGTGGTGCCGGAATGAGAGAACCGTAGGATCCTAACTCGACTCGCTCTAATCAACTTTAACATGCCCCCATAAAATTTAAAGAACTTCAACCATAGGGCCACCCGACTTGACATCATAACTTGACATACTAGGAAACTCAAATTCGCCACGGCAAGGAGCTTGGAGTTAGCATGGTGGGCAGCACAACCATCTTTAACAGCAAAAACTGTCATCCCCAGCTGAACCAATCCTCCTTCCTTAGATATAAACAACAAAGCCATAGGACTTCGAGGTTGCTTGCCCATGTAACATAAGTCCTCATCTTATCTTTAGGCCTTCGTATAGTCGTGCTATACAATATAAGCCCTAACTTCTCTTAGTATTTCAAGGTTATCGTCCATCATGACCTAAACCCTCACAACTTTCAAGCTATTTGTGTGACCGTTTCACACAAATGTAAGTCCTAACTAATAAAATTGGCAGGATGAAACACCTAAATATTTCTCCTCAAAACTGAAGCCAAACATTAGGGTAGCTTGGGAAGTCACCGAGGTTCTCCTCTGGATCCATGACATCCTCTAGTTCTTCCTCCTATGGACTCTGCAACAAAATTTTTCCAGATTTAAACCAATCTCCTTTCACACCTCTACGTCTAATCTCGTCGAAAAGTCCTACCCTTTGAAATTCTTTGAAGATAATATTTCTTGATTTTTATCGAGAGTCTTCTTAGGTGACTACCCTTTGAAACTCCTTGAAGATAATATTTCCTGATTTTTATCGAGAGTCTTCTTAGGTGAATATAAAATGTTCCAAATTTGAACCAATCCCCTTTCACACCTCTACGTTCGATTTTGTTGAAGAGTCCTACTCTTTGAAACTCCTTGAAGATAATATTTCCTGATTTTTATCGAGAGTCTTCTTAGGTGACTTTAGATTGAACCAATCCCCTTTCACACCTCTACGTCCGATCTCATTGAAAAGTCCTACCCTTTGAAATTTTTATTCTACAATAAAAATGTTCCAAATTTGAACTAGTCCCCTTTCACACATCTACGTCCGATTTCGTTGAAGAGTCCTACCCTTTGAAATTCTCTTTCACACCTCTACATCTGATCTCATTGAAAAGTCCTCCCCTTTGAAACTCCTTGAAGATAATATTCACACCTCTACGTCTGATTTCGTTAAAGAGTCCTACCCTTTGAAATTCCTTGAAGATAATCTTTCCACCTCTACGTCCGATTTTGTTGAAGAGTCTTACCCTTTGAAATTCCTTGAAGATAATATTTCTACTCTACGTCCGATTTCGTTGAAGAGTCCTACCCTTTGAAATTCCTTGAAGATAATATTTCTCATTTTATCGAGAGTTTTCTTAGGTGACTTTGGTCATTTAAGATGTAATTAACTATAGGGGCTTACCCTGATTTCGTTGAAGAGTCCTACTCTTTGAAATTACTTGAAGATAATATTTCCTGATTTTTATCATTGAAAAGTCCTACCCTTTGAAACTCCTTGAAGATAATATTTCCTGATTTTTATCGAGAGCTAGAGTCCTACCCTTTGAAATTCCTTGAAGATAATATTTCCTGATTTTTATCGAGAGTCTTCTAAGTATTTCTTAATTTTTATCGAGAGTCTTCTTAGGTGTTCCAAATTTGAACCAATCCCCTTTCACACCTCTACGTCCGATTTCGTTGAAGAGTCCTATATAAAATGTTCCAAATTTGAACCAATCCCCTTTCACACCTCTACGTTCGATTTTGTTGAAGAGTCCTACTCTTTGAAACTCCTTGAAGATAATATTTCCTGATTTTTATCGAGAGTCTTCTTAGGTGACTTTAGATTGAACCAATCCCCTTTCACACCTCTACGTCCGATCTCATTGAAAAGTCCTACCCTTTG
Organism: Phalaenopsis hybrid cultivar; assembly: GCA_002079205.1. Classification (NCBI taxonomy): domain Eukaryota; kingdom Viridiplantae; phylum Streptophyta; class Magnoliopsida; order Asparagales; family Orchidaceae; genus Phalaenopsis; species Phalaenopsis hybrid cultivar. The sequence goes on along the minus strand of JXCR01144802.1, from coordinate 22,368 downwards.
AAATTTTTATTCTACAATAAAAATGTTCCAAATTTGAACTAGTCCCCTTTCACACATCTACGTCCGATTTCGTTGAAGAGTCCTACCCTTTGAAATTCTCTTTCACACCTCTACATCTGATCTCATTGAAAAGTCCTCCCCTTTGAAACTCCTTGAAGATAATATTCACACCTCTACGTCTGATTTCGTTAAAGAGTCCTACCCTTTGAAATTCCTTGAAGATAATCTTTCCACCTCTACGTCCGATTTTGTTGAAGAGTCTTACCCTTTGAAATTCCTTGAAGATAATATTTCTACTCTACGTCCGATTTCGTTGAAGAGTCCTACCCTTTGAAATTCCTTGAAGATAATATTTCTCATTTTATCGAGAGTTTTCTTAGGTGACTTTGGTCATTTAAGATGTAATTAACTATAGGGGCTTACCCTGATTTCGTTGAAGAGTCCTACTCTTTGAAATTACTTGAAGATAATATTTCCTGATTTTTATCATTGAAAAGTCCTACCCTTTGAAACTCCTTGAAGATAATATTTCCTGATTTTTATCGAGAGCTAGAGTCCTACCCTTTGAAATTCCTTGAAGATAATATTTCCTGATTTTTATCGAGAGTCTTCTAGTGACTTTGGTCATTTAAGATGTAATTAACTATAGGGGCTTTCCCTTATAGGAAGCATGTCCAAACCTAGCTTAATATAAATCCTATTTAATTCCTTATATTAAAAAGGGGAACTTGTCGGTAAATACAAAGGTTTTGCAAACCAAACGGATGTCATATATTATTTAATCTATTTGATCGAGTCTCATCCTCAAGTCTTGTGTTTATCCTTCGGGATAGATATAGGATTTGAGGTACAGCGTTCTTTCTTTTAAACTATGAAAAATATGGGTTCAGTTTGATTTCATATTTTTCTAAAACTGAATATATATGTAAATTAAAGCGTTCTTCCAAAGCGGGCGACGAGATTTCAATTCTGGTGACCGACAGCTTCTTACGGGCAATTCCTCCAACTAAAAATAGTGCTGACAGTCTCCATACAGACTAATATTTGGAAAAACACGCCACTTACCTGTAGAATTAGAGCATAAAGCATTTTGGGTTATTAATAAATTTAATTTTAATCTAAAAGATGCTGGTGAGAAAGATTATTGCAACTCAATGAACTTGAGGAGATTAGAAATGAAGCATATGATAATGCAAAGATCTATAAAGAGAAAATGAAAATATGACATGATAGGAAGATTATTCAGAAGAAATTTGAACTTGGACAAGAAGTTCTATTATATAATATAAGATTGAGTTGTTTCCAAGAAAACTGAAATCCATATGGTTAGGGTCATTTAAAGTAATTAAAGCCTATCATTATGAAACTGTTGTGATTAAAGACCATAACACTGGAAAGACATTTAAAGTTAATGGGCATCGTTTAAAACACCATTATGAAGGGCACATACCTTAACTTAAAGAAGTTTTAATGTTAAGTCAACCCAACTAAACAAATGGTATGTCGGGCTGACGACATTAAACCATGCACTTTATGGGAGACAACCTATACTTATATGTTTATGTATTACTATTTAGTTTATTTAAGTGTCTTATATATTAGTAGATAATAAACTTACTCAATTACATTTATTATAAATTAAGACTAATATTGGTATTGGAAGAAAAGTTGAGATTTAATTGAATGAAAAAGAAAAAAAATTGCAAAAATTTTGCCACCGATGCCGACGATGTCCAAGGAACTTGATCTCAGCGCTTGTAGTGCCCCTCGAGAGCGCCAGCGGTGCCGAGGATGGTTGGACGGTTCCTGCGACTTTTGGCAGACTTTGGTGAGATTTCACTCCATAATAACCGCCAGAAGGTATTTTTAAAGTCCTAAAAACTGCCTAGGATGGCTAGAAACTTCCTATTTTCAGATTCCATGGGTTCCAATTCCATAAATAATTCAAGGTATGGATTTTTTAATAGAAGAAAGTTTATTAGTTTCAACGCGTAAAGATTATACAATAAAATTATTGTAAAGAAGAGATTGATCAAGGAAAGAGGATTTGTTAATCATGGGTTGATCAATCCAAGTGCTCTAGTTGAAAAGATCATTCTGTAAAGGTGATGGGAAGTTCTGTGTTACACTATCGCTGCGGTTGTTATCCTATAGGGAAGGAGTTCTATGCAAATCTACATGGAATTACCCAAGGAGTTGTCTTCGTTTGAGGTAAGGCTGTACCATTTACTCCTGCGAGGATTAATGAATTGTATATGATAGAAAATACTTCAATCTGTCATTATGCAAATTTCATTCCTACGTGAGATTTGATGCAAGATATTTATAATTTTCTGCGGATAAAAGTGATATGTGGGAAGTACGAGATGAAGGATATATTAGTTTTCTTACTTCATCACTTAATCCAATTTTGAAATAATGACATTTCTTTATTTGTGCAAAATTACTCCCTACTATGAAGATCAATAGAGTCAGCAAGGAGAGTGCTATTTTAACCTACTGCATTTAAATGAAAAAACCTATTGATATATGTTCAATTATATTTAAATCTGTGATGGGAATCATTATAAATGGGCCAATTTATAGACTTGGGCATCCTTCCCAATTTTTCTAATTTGTAGTCAATCCCAAGTGCCATATGAAAATTGGGAAAAAAGTTTTACTACCGTGGGAGCTTATGATTCCTACTGATGATCAGTATGTTGGTAATGGAAATGAAGCACTAAATGCTATTATAAATCATTTTTCACATGCTTCATCTCCATTAATTCAAACAGTAGTTGGAAGTTCGCTTGCTTTAGAGAAGAAATTGAATAAAATTGAAAGAGAACTTCAAAGTATTATGGATGCAGTAGGAGATCTCAAGTACCTTTCTGATCACCTAGATTGGAGAATGAAAGAAAATTTTAATAACACTGGAACTTTTGAAGCAGGATTAGTTTGGATGTTTAAAGAAAAGGGGTGGATCAAGGAAAATTTGACAGATCAATTCCCGTACCGATCATTCTACAACCTATATGTTCATTACCAATCTATGGGAGATATTAGAGGAGGCGAAAGCACTGAAGATGAGCCTGAATGATTAAAGATTGTGAACTCTTTACTTGCTTAAAAAAATTTATGTGTTTTAGTGAAATTGTATGGATTTGGTTAGGTTTGATTTGTGAAATGTGTATTTATGAATTTAGATAAAAATTTGTGTTTAAAAATACTAAAAACTTTGGAGAAAATTGAAAGGAGATTGCAAATTTGAAAACTCAAAATAGTGAATTTCGGGCCTTCAGCGCCGACGGCGCTGACATTGGCGCCGACGACAGCCTCGACCCGAGAGCAGCAAATTAACCCTTTACTTTGTGATTTTCTCTACAAACCTCCATTTTTAGCCCCTTAAGTCACATTCAACCATTGGTTTTGCACCTAGGGCATGATTTTGGGTTGATTTGAGGCATTTTTTAGGCAAAGAAACTTCAAATTTCATCTTCTCTAGGTAAGAGCTACACTTTAAAGTAAAATTTTTTTGTTTTCACTAAAGATTTTTGTCACATTTACTAGATATGAAATTTTCTAATTTTTTTGATAAATTTTGAAAAATTCTTTGGTGAAGAACTCTTACTTAGTGGATTTAATTTTAAATTAGTTTACATTTTGATTTTTGGAATTTTTGGGATTTATTCGAGATTTTTCAAAATTTTCTAGATTTCCTATAGCACCTAGATCGAGCAAAAGAAAAGTGGAATATGACGAGCATAGATTTGTTAGCTTTAGAGCCAGTGTTGGATTTCATAGTTTGCAAGAAAATAAAAAAGTAATTCAGGATCGAGGTTTTAAAAATCCGATAGGAGAAGTTGAACGATTGATTATCACTCGGTAATGAGAAAACTTCTGCTATTTTACTGCTGATGCAATAATTGGGATTGTAATGGAATTGTATCCCAACCTTCCTTATGCTTCTAATGATTTTGTTTTTGTTCAAGGAAAAAGGTTGGAGTTTACTCCAAGAAAAATTAATGAGTTTTATCAGTTAGAAGATGCGTATAGATGTCAGTATCATTCTTTTTCTACTACAAATCAGGTTTTAGATGAAGTTATGTCTTTTATGACAAGTGAAAAAGGGGCTTGGAAAATAAAAAATGGAGTTAAAGTTAACTTTCCCCTTTCTATGTTAAATGTAGTATCTAAAGCCTGACACTATTTTATTTTTGGGAGGATGATTCCAACAAATCATCATAGTGAACTGACCAAGGATAGAGCCATCCTGAACTGCTATATTCAACAAGTAATGGATATAAATGTAGGCTTTATCATTTATATGAAAACTCGATATATTGCTCTGGGAGAGACCACTGGTGGATTGGCGCACCCTGCTCTGATTTACACACTTTGTGAGCATGCAAGAGTTGATTTCAAATCTGATGAGGAGAGGATGAGCCTCAGAGATCCATTGGCCTGCCAACATCAAAACTTATGACTCCCATGTTGATTGGAGATCTGGAAGATAGGCCAGGGATATTCCTTATACTGTTAGAACCCCAAGTGAGCCTACTTCAAGTGACCCCAACAACAGGGAGTTGTTGGACCAGATAATGATTTAATAAGGAAATATTTTGAGGATAGATCATAGGATACAGAATATGGAGGCCAGAAATGCTCACACTGATGATCTGACTCGCCAAAAATTTGAGTATGATGCTGCTTATGATGATGCTTTAGTGAGATACCTGAGGGGTGACCATACAGTTCAGTTCCATATTCACCCTACTTATACTCCATATCAGCAGCAGAAGTTAGATATCGATGATGAGGAAGATAATGATTGGTGATCTTTTTTGTTTGTTTGTATGTGTTTGTAATGTGTGATTGTATTGTTTGTGTTATGTTGTTGTTGAGACTCTGTTATTATGTTATGTGAAACTGGAACATGAAAAACTAATTTCATGTTTAGAATTTTATTTATTTCTGTTGTTATTTTCAACACTTTAGTTATGTTCTTTGATTAGCTCTTTCTCAGCAAATTTTATATGTATTATGTGTAATTTAATGTTTTTAGCCTTGTAGTTTTCATATTAGCACCTGTAGCATTTCAAAATTTATGTTCAAAAATCACAATCTCCAACAGGTATGATTTTTTTATGTATTTAATGCTTTCTTTTACCCTTCATTTTGAAAGTTCTTCATGTAAAAATCTTTTTAAAAAATTTAAGCTTGGGGAGGGGGGAGAAAAAATATCATTATTAGAAAAGAACTTAATTTTATTTGTCCTCACTTAACTATATTTTCAAAATTTTAAATTTAACATCACCTTTGGTATTCTAAATATATAGTAAATTTAAGTAAAAATTTTCAATAATAAAGGTTAATTCTAGGGTCTAAGATATTTGGTAAAGAGAATAAGACTATGTTTTTCTATTTTTAGTAAAAGAAATTTGTATTTTTGAAGTATTAGAAATCTTAGAGATTCATGTAAAAAGAAAAGAATTAAACTTTATGAAATCTTTAAGTTAATATAAATTTGTTAAATTAAGAAATGGAAAAAGTTTTTAACTTTAAGAAGAGGATAGTGAAGTTCAAAATCATTAAAGGCTATCCAAATATAATAATCCTCAGAAAAAGAAAAGAAAAAAAAATAAAAGAAAAAGAAAAGAAAAAGAAAAAAAGAAAAAGAAAAAAAAAAGGAGAAGATGTGAGGAGAAAGCTTGAGGAGATGCCTAATTAAAAATTGGCTTCACTTGAATCAACTTAAGGAAAAAGACTTTGCTTGAGGAGATGCCTAATTAAAATTGGCTTCACTTGAATCAACTTAAGGAAAAAAGACTTCTACACATTTTCTAAACTTTTTATTTGAATGTTAGCATTATTATTAATAAAGTTTTATGAAGTTCTTTTTCATATGAATTTCCTAAGTGACTTTAATATAATAAATTGTATTTTTTTTTTTAAAGAAATAGAGGATCAGAAACCTTAGACTTAATTACTTAATATCCTTACACCTATAATATTAACTGGAGTTGTTTTAAATTTTTCTTAAGTTAAAATTATTATATTTAGAAAACTAAAATATGGAAATCTAAAAGTTAAATTCTTTACCATAAGTCATTTTTTTTTATGTGGTAGAGAAGTTACTTAAGGAAAAGTAAAGTGTAAGTTTGAGCGATTTTGATATACCAAAAATATATGCATTTTTAGACCCATATTTTATACTCATTTTTGGTGATATTGCACTTTAGTGGAAGGTATTTTGATGTTTTCTTGCAGGTTGTTGATTTTTAAGGCTTAAAGTAAAATGAAATAAAAAAGGATAAAATTTAGAGTCAAAATTAAGTATTTGAAGAAATGCTCAGCGCCGGCAGCGCTGACGGTGCATAACAATTTAACGCTAGAGATTTTTACTCGGCGCAAATGACGCCAAAGGCAGTGTAGACCCCGTTTCTAGATGGTTTAATGTATTTGGACGACTTTGAAGAGTTTTTGGAAGCACCTCTTGGAGAATCAATCTTGGGCTCTATTTGGGGCCGAATTTCATCAGAAAATTCGCTCCTCTACATTTTTCACTCCTCTATGTTCATTTTTTGCTCCACATCATTCCGTTCCACTACCATATTGGATTCAATTAGTGATTTTGCTTTCATAGTTTAGAGTTTTTGTGATGAGATTTAGTGTGAAAGTTTCTGTAAGAGTGTTGGAGAAGGAGAAAAGTGAGAGAATTCTTTTTCTGACATTTTTAAGGAAAGGCTACAAAGGATTTGCTTTGAGAAAGAGTTTTAGATAAGTTTGTTTATTTATTTAGTGTTGTACGAACTTGATTTTATATATGAAATATGTGTTTTGTCGTATATTTCTCATGAAGTCTAAGTAGTTCCCTCTATCTTTCCCCCTACTCTGAGATATGGTAAAATGAAGAGAAAAAATGAATGTGCCATAATTAAAATATAAAATAAATTGTGATGATTTTTCAACTCTAAACTTATATTACTTTTCGGTCTGGCCAATTGATTTGTTATAATATGTTGTGAAACATATGATCCGGGAAATGGACTATGAGTTCTACAACAGAGTGAGGATCACATTTGATTTCATGAAGGAGAAATTTGTTCATGAAATTAAGTCCAAATAAATAGGGGCAAATTCTTTGTTGGGTGTAAAATTGGAGAATCTTTAGGGTGACAGACTAAAATCCCCAATTTGGTCTTATTGTTTAAAAACTAAAGCGAGAGTTAACCTTCAGGCGAAGGGAAGTAGGAGCTCTGGAGTGTGAGTCGGTATCCTCCTAGCTTTTCCACGGATTTAAGAACTAAACCTAAGATTAGCCAATGCTTTTCTATGCACTGTATCAGGGTAGAGAATTAAAATTTCTCTTATTTGACACAGCATATATTAAAAACATTTATATCATCTCATTTCACCTGAATTTCCATGTAGTGGGAAGGATGCTTTTTCACATAAGAAATCTTTATTACCTAAACATAGTTTTTAGATTAGTATTTAATATTTAAAAGTTGCATTTCCATTTTTGTTAATAGTTAAATAATTTAGTTTGGTTAAAATCTCAACATTCAAAATTAGTGACAGTGAGTTCGTTTGATTTTCTATAAATTTCCTATTAAAATTTATCATTGTTAATTTACACCTTCCCCGTGGGATCGATACTTGGGCTTAAATGGAAAGTCCATTATTACTTTGTGACGATATGTATACTTGCGTAGAATCTCATTATTAATTGTTTATAATTATATATATTTTACACAACTTACTTTTCAGATAAGGATCAAGTTTTTGACGCTGTAGTGGTGTCAACTTCATAAATCCTTACATATAAAAATTCGGGATCAGGCATCACAAAATGTAAGAAATATAACAATGCAGAAGATTGAAATGATCTCACCAGCCAGGAAGTACACGAAGAAACACGAAATCGCCATGGATGCCAGAGTAAAACCTAGCCACTACCTCCATTCTCTATATATATTAAGTAAGAGAATTTAGTTAAAACTTATTGTAATGATGAAAAACTTAAAAGTTAAAAATTTGTAGTTTAGAAGTGATAAATATTGTGTAGCTATCTTTCGTAAGAGAAACTGTATTTTTGAAATATTTAGAAGGGTTAGACTTTTATTTTGAATGCTTAAATTTCTTTTATTAAAAATAATCTTTAAAATTATTATTATATTTTTAAGTAAAAAAATTATATGAGAACTTTGCTTCAAGAAAGGAGTGGAATTCAAAATCATTAAAGTCCTGTCCAGATATAGTAATCCTCACCTGCCAAATAAAAAAAAAGAAAAAAAGACAAAAAAAAGAGAGAAAAAGAAAAAGAAAGCTGAAAAAGGGAGGAGAAGTTTGAGGATTTGTGTCTGATAAAAAATTGGTTCCACATTTGATTCTTTTAAAGTATAAAACTTGAAAAACTCTTAAGCTTAGGGATATAATATATTAAGTATAATTATTCTTAATAAAAATTTTTAAGTGGAGAAGATAGAATGATAAACTCTATATTTGGACAACTTACAATATATCTGAACTAGATAGGAACTCATATTTTCAGACTTCTTTACATTAAAAATTTCTAAACTTTAAGTTGGTTTCATATATCTTAATGGGAAAATATGAAAAAATTCATTTTAAGCTTTAAAAATTCATTTTTAACTTACAAAAATTAGAAAAAAACGTCCTAATAAATTCTAAGTGATCAGGGGACATTCTACTTATTTTGAACCTTTTTTTTATATTTTGAAAATTTTGATTATTTAATTATTTTTAATTCAAAATATATATTAAAAATGAAATATTTTCACAAAAATGGATTTTATTTTTATAAAATGCACTTGATCACAAGGAACTCAGAAAAGCAACATTCATAATTTTTCTAAGTATATTTAATTTAATATAATTATTTTTATACAAGAATATAAGATTTCCTTAAAAATCCATTTTAGTGCTTAGACTAAGTCAAATAATTTTGATATTTTTACAGTGAGTAAACATGATTTTTATGGATAGTGAGGAATTGATTTTGTCTATTTTTGATAAGTGTATAATTTACATAAATTAATATAAGGTATATGAAATTAGGTATAGAAATGTACACGATGATTCAAAGCATCACAATATTTTTCCTAGACTTCTCTGACCTCAGGAAACCTACTAAAATTATTCCCATAATTTTTCAAGTGATATTTTGATTTATATAATTAACATAAGCCAAAAAGGTCACTCTAGCTTGAAAATTAGGGCTAGAAGCATAGAAATGTCCTCTGACCTCGATAAAATCAGAATTTGTAGCCTTTGTCATGAGGAATGAACCCTCAAAATTTCAAGCTATGGTGAGTAATATTTAGTCATAGAGAATTGAAATACTACAGAGGGTATTTAATTCATTAAAAATCAGGGAATAAGAAAATAATTTTTATTTTTAGTCCACATTATTCTCCTCTATTCACTGAGCAAGTGGGTATTTTTCTTTTATTTTTATGATTTTTCTAGAGAAAGATATAGATTTTTGAAGTTTAGGCATTTAAAATAATTCAGAAAATCCCTATTTTCTACTTATCCACGCGGGGCCAACTCATCCTATAGCGACTTTGAACTCACACGCGGCGTGCTCCTGTTTGACGCGCTTTCCACCTTGGCATGCCACGCGGCCCACCTTCTCGCAAGGAGAATTGATCTAGCTTGATCTCCTTCGTTGAAGAAATAAACGCTCGATCGGACGACTCTCCATTATCATCCCCAAATGACTTAACCCTTAAGTCGTTCACACTAAAACCTTAAGATCTCGAGCTAGACTCAACCAAATTGCATGGGGTTTGTTTCTAAATCTTCATCTTTTCAAGACGAACACATTTATATGGTTAATCAAGTATGAGATCAAGACATTACAAATGTAAAATCTAAATAAGCTCGAATTAGGTTTGAGGTTCAATACCTTTGTCTGATAGGGCGGGCCTCAATCAGATGGTTGTGGTAGCTTTGATTGGACCCAATGAAACTCCTGATGAAGTCACAAGCCTTGGTGAATTATCTAGGTATGATTTCGATCAAGCTCGATTTCATGTATTGGTTTAGAGCTAGGTTAGAGGTTGTCTGAGAGGTTATTTTTATGTGGAATGAACATCTTTCACTATGGGTATGGTGTGTGCATAATTAATTGAAGTTTGGTGCACTTTGGAGGTGTGGAGAGATTTGTCTTAGTTTTAGGGCAAATTTCAGTGGAGAAATTGACTCCAAGGGTTGACTATCAATGGCTGAGAGCAATGGCATTGCACTTGGGATGGTTTGGAGAAGCTTTGGTGAGATTTTGGTAGAGTTTCCTTATGGTTCCATGCACTCTCTTCCTTGGCCATGGAGAGGTCCATTTAAAGCCATGGTTTCCTGGTGGAGCTTAGGGCTTGGAGTTGGGTGCTAAAGCTTGCTAAGGTGGAGGGAAGAAGGGCTGTAATGGCCAATGGGAGTGAGCCAAGTCAGGGAAGTTCAATTTTGAGTTTTGGCCACTTGGGGCTCACTTGAGCTGGCTGTTTCCGGTGGCTGAGGATGTGGCTGGTCAGGGTTCAGTCACTTCTTGGCTTAGAGAGGTTAGAAAAGAGTTAATTATTATTTACTCCGAAGGGTAAGTGATGAAGAAGAAGATATTTGAGTTTAGGCCAAATATGGGTTGAAATCCCTTAAATTAAGGGACCATTGGTCCATATCTCATCTTGGCTGGTCTAGGTGGGTTTAGCCTGGTCCATAGGGTATATTTGGTGGTTGTGGGGTCATTAATTTAGAGGCTTAGACATGATTAAGTCAATTTTTGTGCATGGGTTCAACTTGGGTCCAAATGACTAAAAGTTGGGTTTGGGTTAGGCTAGCCATGATTTTGAGCCTGATTAATTGATCAATATTTTGTAAATGATTGTCATGAAGATTTTTGGTGGAGGATTGAATAATTTTAAGTTTAATTGGAAGCTCAATTTGAAGGATTTTGGGATTTTGGTCAATTTGGGCATGTTAGACTAGACTTGGGTCTAGGTTGGGCTATGTCCAAATTGATGGTTAAAAATGGTCTATAGAAATGTCATGAAGAGTTTTCAACACAAATTGGGTGTAAATTTTGGGGTTAGGGCATTCAATTTGGTAAAATTTAGAAACATAGCCAATTTGGGGCAAATTTGGGGAAGTTGTTGACTTGGGTTAAAATTAAGTGAAATTGAGGCTTCAACAAGGCCAACTGAAGGTGAAATTTGATGTGTATGAGTTTATGAAGAGTTTAGTATTCAAATTGGGGCAAATTTAGTAGGCTTCAATTAAGTGAGATTAAGTCATACGGTCAAAATTGAGCTCAAAGCATGGGCCAATTAGGCTTAGATTTGGTCTGGATTAATCAAATGAAAGGTGAATTTGAGTTTAGAATTTTAATTGAGGGAAATTGGGTCTAAATTGATCGACATTTAGGATGAATTGGGGAAATTGGGCCTTTAAAGGCAATTTGGGTGTTTTGGTCAAAATGGTCAAATTGGCTTCAATTGGATGGTCCAAATTGATTTTGGAGGAATTTGAAATGATTTTGGATGTTTTGGAAAATTTTGAGGTGCCAAGGGTTTTTTTGTAATTTTGGCAAATTTTGGGGTATTTTGGTAATTTTGGAATTTTTGGATAGTTTTGGGCAATTTGGGTAATTTGAAATGGTTTGAAATGATTTTTGGACAAATTTAGGTATTTGGGTGATTTTGAGGATTTTTTGCCAAATTTGGGATTTTGGGGTGTTTAGATAATTTGGGTAGGTTTTGGGGTAAAAAGATTAAATTGGAAACTTTGGTAGAATTGGGGTGCTAACCACCCTACATTAGCTATGGGCCAATGAAATCCCCATTTGGGTCCTCAATGTACTAGTATTAGCTAAACCCTAGCCTAGGGCTAGTTGGTCTAGGGGACCATCTACACGAGTCTCAAAAAAGATCAAGGGATCAAAATTAACAAGTTAGGGTTTAGGGTTGTGAGTGGATATAGGTGACAGTGAGTGTACTGAGCAAGCTACAGACCAACACCAAGGCTCAACCTTAAGGTCAAACAGTCTTATAGGGGCTCTCCTTGAGATTCTCGACACTAACCCCACCTACTAAGTGCTAGATGTTATGATCAATATGTGGAACTTCAAGTTGAGCATGGAAGAATTTAGAATTTATAATGGTGAGGGTTCCTTTTCTAGTTTTCTAAGAATAGTTAACAGGAAAGTCCTATGGCTAGACCTCAGGCAACTAAAGAGGGAAAACTAAACGTCAACCAAAAGTGAGGTCAACAAAAACATATGTTCCAAAAAGACTATGATTTCTACAATATGTGAGAATCACATTTGATTTCATGGGAGAGGATGTCATCCATGGATTTGAGTGCAAATAAATAGGGAAATATACTCCGTTGGATGCAGGATTGGAAATTTTAAGGTGACAGATTAAAATCTCCAATTTTTTCAAGTTGATTGAAAACTGATGTGAGATTGTTAGCCCTCGGGTGAGGGAGTAGTGAGAGCTTTGGAGTGACAGTCGGTATCCTCCTAGCCTAACCATAGAATTAGGGACCAAACTCTAGATTAGTCAATATTTTTTATGCTCTCAAAAGAGGGTAAAGAGTAGGATTGCTCCTATTTGCCACAAAATAATTTATATATATTTTTTCAGATGATTTTAATTTTTTCACAGTCCATATATCCATGGTAAAAGGAAAGGATGCTTTCTTAAATTTGAACTTTTTGTCACAAAAACTTTATTTAATTTTCGTAATTTTACTTTTAAAAGTTTAGTAATTAGTTTAATTAACTTTATCTTTTTACTGAATTTTATTTCGCATTCACTCTTTTACTTTATATTCAAATTTAGCACTTCATTTTTGTAATTTAATATTATATTTTTCATTATAATTTTAAAAATTTACTAATATGAATTTCTAACTTCCCTATGGGATCAGTATCTAGGACTCCATTAGAGCCATTTATTACTCGATCTTTATGTATACTTGCATCATTTTTAAGGGATTAGACAATTTAAATAATTTTTAAAAGATAAAACTATTTACATTAAAGTTATTTTGGTTGAGATTAATTTACATATTTTCTATTGTATCTGTCATGTGTATTTTGTAATATTAAAAAATATTTACAAAATTAACACACTAAATCCACCTGCATCAAGTTTTTGGCACGTTTGCCGGAGAAGTAATGAAAAGTAGTAGTAAGTTATTTTATAACTTGAATTATTTTTATTTTAAACCAAAAAAAAGAGTGTTTGTNGCACGTTTGCCGGAGAAGTAATGAAAAGTAGTAGTAAGTTATTTTATAACTTGAATTATTTTTATTTTAAACTAAAAAAAAGAGTGTTTGTAGTTTAGTTTAAATATTTTCATAGTTTAGTGTGTTTGCTTATTTTAATTATTTATTGTGTTTATTTTTGCGTAGTATAAGATCTGAAAATTTACAGCCTTACGATTCTGAGTTAGAAAGAACTACTAGAAAAATTTAAAAATAACAAAAAGTAATATATCATATTAGCAAAATGGCTTGTTATTTGAGTAATGTTGATAATGAAAATGAGCATCATTAGAGACCTTTAAGAGATTATGCTAATCCTACATTAGATGAAATTCATTTGAGTATACAAAATCATGTTGTAACTGCCAATTCATTTGAGCTTAAATATGTTATTATCCAAACGGTGCATAACAATCAGTTTGGGTAACACCAATTGAAGATCCTAATTTACACCTAGCTAGTTTTCTAGAATTGTGTGCTACTTTTAAATATGATGGAGTGTACAATGATGTCGTTTGTTTCCGTTCATTTTTCGCTTTTTTTTTTATTTTTAAAAGGGAGTCGCCAGCTTGTTGATCGTCGTATACTTCCCCCATTCGAATAAATCTCCCTCCCGAACCATATAAATGATTCGAAGAGGAGAGAAATCGGATAAAAAAGGACATACGACAAAGTGACAAATAAGAGAAAAAGTAAAACGTGGAGAGTCTACGTACGATAAACCTTGCAAGGATAGGTTGAGAATATCCGCCCAAACAAGATCGGGTGGAGGCAANGAGTGTTTGTAGTTTAGTTTGAATTTTTTCATAGTTTAGTGTGTTTGTTTATTTTAATTATTTATTGTGTTTATTTTTGCATAGTGTAAGATCTGAAAATTTACTGCCTTACGATTCTGAGTTAGAAAGAACTATTAGAAAAATTTGAAAATAACAAAAAGTAATATATCATATTAACAAAATGGCTTGTAATTTGAGTAATGTTGAAAATGAAAATGAGCATCATTAGAGACCTTTAAGAGATTATGCTAATCCTACATTAGATGAAATTCATTTGAGTATACAAAATCATGTTGTAACTGCCAATTCATTTGAGCTTAAACATGTTATTATCCAAACGGTGCATAACAATCAATTTGGGCAACACCAATTGAAGATCCTAATTTACACCTAGCTAATTTTCTAGAATTGTGTGCTACTTTTAAATATGATGGAGTGTAGAATGATGTCGTCAGACTTAAATTTTTTCCTCTTTCACTAAGTAATAAAATTAAGATGTGGTTAAACTCGTTAGCACCTGAATCCATCAAAACTTGGGAAGACTTATCACAAAAGTTTTTATCGAACTATTACCTTCACAAACTACAAAGCATAGAAACAATATTACATCTTTTTGTCAGTTTGAAGCAGAATCAATTTATGAAGTCTGGGAAAGATTTAAAGATCTCCTTAGGAAGTGTCCACACCATGCGTTCCAGATTGGTTAATAATTCAAATTTTTTTTAATGGATTGGTTGGATCTCTTAGATCGATAATTGATTTGAGTGGTGAGTCAATGTCCATGATCAATCTACTATTTGGAGGAGCAACAGATCACCGCTGAAAAAGTTGAATGTTTGGATGTTTGGATGCACCGATTCCTATGTGAATTCCATTGAGATGCATCTCTTTGTTATGATTTCCCTTCATCAGGTGTTCTGCTTCATTTATTGTATGTCCACACTCATTGCACCAGCTTTCAGGATGTCGAATCTTAAAATATCTTTCCGTGTCATACCCTGAGAGTTAGAGCTAAGAGAAGTAAGAGAAAAAAATAAAGTCCAACGATAGAGAATATTTTGCTTCATTTTTGTCCCGACCACCTACTTATAGGTGTCTAAAAATACATATATAGAAAAAAGAGGGAATAGTTGTCATGACCGTCCGAATGACTAAATCGATGAGTCGCTCGAATCAAAATTATATTATAATACAAAGGAAATATAATGTTCATCAGATGCTTAGGTTTCGATCAGTTATGTTTACCAATCATATACATCAAATTGCTTCCGCCGTGGGGTTCAGTTGATCGATCAAAGTCATCCGATAACTCGGTTAAGGTCATCCTGTCGATGGTCAATCGATCGATTTAATTGTGTTNAGTTACCCAATCCTATCAAAGATGCCCATCTTGGCCTTTTGCCCCTAAACACCCCCAAATTACCAAAATACCTCTCTTGGGCCCAAAATCCCAAAATTCCAAAAATTCCCAAAAAATCTCAATAAAACCCACATATTCCCAATTTCATTTCTCTCGACTACCATATTACCCAATTTGGCCAATTTGACTATCTTTAACCAAAACCACCAAATTTGCCTTTAAGGGTCCAAATTTCCCCAAATTTAACTCAAATGCCCATCAATTTAATCTCAATTGACCCCAATTCTAATCCTAAACTCAAATTAACTTTTGATATGGTCAATCTAGACCAAATCCAAGCTTAATTGGCCCATGATTTGAGCCCATTTTTGGTATAGGTTAAACCCCAATTCTGGTCACAAGAACTAATCTCATCAAATTGAACCCATAACCTAGTCAATTGGCCCCAATTAATTTTGCAAAATCTGCATAACTTCCCTATACATAAAAATTGACCTCAATTGGCCTTGGTGAAGCCTCAAATCCATTTGATTTTGGCCTAAATCCAAAATTCCCAAATCTAGCCCCAAATTGGCTAAGTCCCTAAATTTCATCCAATTGGTTGCCTTAACCTCAAAATTGGCACCCAGTTTATGTTGAAAACTCTTCATAGGGTCCCTATTGACCATTTAAAATAATCAATTTTGACTTAGCCCAAGGCTAACCTAAGCTAGACCCAAGCCTAGCCCAACATGACCAAATTGACTATGATTCAAAAATCCCTCAAATTGACCCTTCAATTGAGCTCAAAACCACTTCCATCCTTCATCAAAGTTGTTCCTTATAATTATTTACACTAACTGCAACATTTATTTGAGTCATTTGACATGGAAAACCTAGCCCAAACCTAAGCTTTGGTCACTTGAACTCACATTAAACCCATGCACTAAATTTGACCTAACCACCCTAAAGTCACCAAATTAAGTCCACCACAGCCATTAACTTAGTGACCAGTACAAACACCATGAAACCACCTAAATCAAGCCATGGACCAAAGGTCCCCCAAATCCAGCGATATTATTTCCAAAAATCCATGTGCTTAAGATATCCTTACCAAAATTAGGTATTATTGCACTAAATTGCTGTGACATATTCCACTGGGTTCCCTGAGCTCCTAGCCACCTCCCAATGGCCGGCCGGCCGGTCTAGTGGCCGAAAAAGCTCAAAATTGAGAACCACCCCATGGAACCTCACCCAAATCAAACCTAGAGGCTAGCTCAGCCAAACTAATTGATGGAGCTCCTCTGCCCTCCACCTAAGCACCACAATGCACCCAAACTTATGCCCTAAACCACCCCATGGCCATTTTTATAAAAACTCACCTCCACGGCCATGGGAGGTGTGCTGAAATTTTCTTATAGAGGCCCCTCAAAACTTCTCACAGAGCTTCCCTTAGATCCCCTCTGTGCATTCCAACTATTTTCCCCCATTAATTCCAATTGTCGGAGCTCAATTTTGAGCTTGAAACCTTGCCGAAAAANAAAGCTCACATGCAAATAACGTATCATGAGCCATGCCTTAAAAGTGGGGAGCTAATAGCACCTGCAAGCAAATTGTTAGAAATGATCACTTGCTCCCCCCATAGCGGTACCTGTGTGTGTGCATATAAATAGGCAAGGCTCCCTGCAAAAGAACGCCCTAATACACTACCACACATATGCAGTATGCAGTCACACTACAAGCACAATGCAAAAGAAAAATGCTTAACTAGGGCAATAAATCCAACAAAGAACAATATTCAAACATCAAAAGGACTACCTAGCACCCTAAATCCTAGCACACATCTAACAAAAAGTGCATCAACCTAGTATCTAAGTGGGGGGTAAGTCTAGGTATAGTATGAATTTGACAGGGTCGTTATACCGGCCCCATCATAAAGATCCAAAGGATCTAAAGGGTGTCACGAAGAATGGTGACACGAGTTAGATCCATTAGATCTTTAGCACAGTCATACTCGTGTCAATCCCGATGACTTAACTTGCATTGCTCACTGGGATCAACCCAGCAAGCAATGCTTGCTAAGGCATTGCGACCAACACAGGGTCACTCTCCTAACGAACCTGACTCGCTATCCATGCAAACATGCAAATGAAAATGCTAATGCAGTCAAATCGAAACATATAAGTAGTGATAAAGAGTATGCCATGAAGGCAGTGGCTGGAAGGAATGGGCATGCCGTAGCGGCAGGGGCCCGCGAAGAGGGTATACCGGTAAGGTGGTGACCCAAAGAGGATGGGCATGTCGTGACAGCACAGGCCCGAAAAGATGGTATACCGGAAAGGCAGTGACCCGAAGGTAGGCATGTCGTAGCAGCAGGGGCCCAAAAAGAGGGTATACAGGTAAGGCAGTGACCCGAAGGAATGCGCATGCCGTGGCGGCAGCGGTACGAAAAGAGGTATGTCGGTAAGGCAGTGACCCGAAAGAATACAACTGTCGGACCTTTTTTTGGTGTGGGGTTTGCCCGTAAGAAGCTGTCGGTCATCGGAATTGAAATCCCGTTGCCCGCTTCGGAAGGACGCTTTAAAAATTTTTATTTTTGAAAAAGATGAAGTCAAACTGACCCCATAATTTTCATAGTTTAAATGAAAGAGCGCTTTACCTCAAATCCTGTATCTATCCCAAAGGATGAACACAAGAATTGAGGGTGAGGCTCGATCAAATAAACTAAAGAAAGTTATGACATCCGTTGAGTCTGCGAAACCAATGTATTGACCGACAAATTCCCCTATTTAACATAA
>JXCR01144800.1:128125-151724 GCA_002079205.1 Phalaenopsis hybrid cultivar | reverse complement strand
ATGAAGGGTGAAAGTCATTTTGAGGTCAATTGGTTAACCAATTTGGTGGATTTTTGATTTTTGACTCATTTTAAGCATGTTGGGCTAAGTTTGGGTCAAACTTGGGCTAGCCATGGGCTAAGTCCAAATTGATTGTTTTATTTAGTGTAAAACATCATGATTAACAACTTTCATGAAGGATTAAATTTATTTTGAAGTTGATTTGATAGTCAATTTGAATAGGTTTTGATGGGTTTGGATTTAGACCTAAATTAAGCCTTTAAGGGCCAAATTGGGGGTTTTAGTCAAAGATGGTCAAATTGACCAAATTGGACCATGGTGTAGTTTGAAAAAATGAAATTGGGAATATTTTTGATTTATTGGAATTTGTTGGGAATTTTTTGGAATTTTTGGATTTTTGGGCCATGGAGGGGCATTTTGGTAATTTGGCCATTTTTTATTTTTGGAATTTTTGGATTTTTGGGCCATGGAGGGGCATTTTGGTAATTTGGCCATTTTTGTTTTTGGGCCATGGCGGGGTATTTTGGTAATTTGGCCATTTTTAGAATTTTTTGTCAGTTTTGGCAAATTTGGATGTATTCAAAGTGTTTGGAATAAGTTTTGATCATTTTTGGGTATTTTGGCAAAATTTGGGGATTTTGGCTAAATTTGGGTCCCAAGGGTNGTAGGAAAGTCCTATAGCTAGACCTAGGCTACTAAAGAAATTTTTAGACTTCAACCAAAAGTGAGGTCAACAGTGATGTTTGTGATTAAATTTTGAGTTGTTTTATATTTTTAATGTTGTGGCGGTGAGTTTTATCTTGGTTGATTTTAATTTTGGTTTGGGGTTATAGTTATGGTTAATATGCAAGTTTATGTAGGTAAATGCAAGCATGAAACATGTAAGGAAAAAAACAGAAGAAATATGGTACTATAAACTGTAAAAGCGTACCTGGCGAGTCTTCTCGTTCCACCACCTGAAACTTAAAAATGCATGTGAGGGCATTTATGAAGAGTAGGAAAAGTAGAGTTCTGATAATTTTCCTAACTCTATGTCATATCTTCGCGGGTCCTTAGAAGTTTAGTTAAGGATGACTTTATCAAGCAAGATATATTAAGTTTAGTAGATCTCCGAGATGTCCAACATGATCTAGAGAAGAAGCAGGTCCATGCTACTTTCTCGCTGCCTGGTGGAAAATCCTGAGTTCTTTTTAAACTGATTATGTTGCTTAATAATTCATCCTATAGATACCCTTAATGCTCAGTGAGCATTGATGTCTCAATTATCCCTAAGAGAGGGGTAATTATCATTTATTATTTAATTTGAAAATTATGTGAGTGAATTCCCTCGAAAGGGAGGTTAGAGTAATTTGAACACATTAATTTGAAAATTATGTGGGTGAAGACCCTTAAAGAGGCAAGCTAGTGTAATTTGAACACTCCCTGTGGGTGAAGACCCTTAAAGAGGCAAGTTAGTGTAATTTGAACACTTAGCAAAATTTTTAAACCTAATTGGGCTTAGTGGTGTTTCAAGGATGTTTGATTTAATTATTTTTATTTCTCTAATCCTGATTTAGTTAATTTTCATTTAGCCTAAGTCACCACTAAGCCCTTAAGATTTAGGTGAGTGTCTTAATTAGTTTTGAAAATGGTTAAACTTTAAGTGGTCATGATTCATGATTTAGATTTTATTTGTAAATCAAAATAGGGGTATTAAATTGATTAATTGTTGATTTCAAAAGTCATATCCCTAAGTTCAGGATCATTTAATTTTAATAAACTTCCAAATTTTTGATGATTTTAAAAAAAATATTAAACTAATTAAGAAAGTGGGGTTGGTTTCTACCAATTGACCCATTGTGTTTCAGGCATCAAATAAATTGATTAAGATCAGAAGTTACCCATTCCCCTCCTTGACTTAAGCCAAAATGTTAATTAAGGCTAAAGTTCCAAAATTACACATTTGCCCCTAAGGCTCTAACACCTCATAATTTGTCAAATTCAATTCAAATGACTTTGAAGTTTTTATCCTACCTCATTCATGAGTTAATTGAGACATCAAAGGAGAAAATGTGATTTTTCAAAATTTAATTTAATTTATTTAATTATTATAATGCAAAAATAAGATTTTTCAAAGAAAATTTCTAACTTGACCAAGGTAAATTCTAATCCCTTGAAATTTTTACTGGAGGTTGACCTAAACCAAAAAAACCTTTGGACAAAATTTCATGCTTTTTTGAATTCTCTGTGGTTTATTAGAATTATTTCAAATTCTGGGTTATTTAATAAAAATAATATATTTTAGGTGGTGAAAATTAAGTTTTGTATTTTTGAAAAATCTCCCTAAGGTAAGAGGACTCAGAAAAGTAAATTTTAAAATTTCTTGATTTTTCTTTGATTTATTGGAATTTTTTTACTGAAAACTCATTTTTAGCCTTTAAAAAAAATATTTTTAAGCTTTGAAATTCAATATCTTTATTTAGAAAATCAAGAAAAATATTCAAATTATTCCTAATTGATTAGGGAGCAATTTAGAACATTTCCATGAGTTTTATTATTTTTGATGTATTTAAATATTTAAAATAGACTAAAAATCAAGTTTTTATTTTAAATATCATTTTATTTTTATAAAATATTCTTGATCACAGAGAACTTAAAAAACTAAAATTCATAATTTCTTGAGTTATATTTTGGTTTTTAAAAAAATCATTTAAATGTCAAAAGTAGAATTTATCTTTAAAAATCAATTTAAGTTATCAAATGAACTCAAAATATTTTGAAATTTTTATGATGAGTTCATTGGATCATAAACCACAGTGGAGATTAAAAATCAAGTCATTTCAATGTTTATATTTTCTAAAATTAATTATTTTAGTAATTTGGTGTTTGTAAAATTTAAGGATATTTTACATGACTTGACCCATGAAATTATTTCCAAAAGCTTTTCTCGTAATTGTGGACCTTTTAAAATTTTCTTAAGATTTTCTAATCAATATGCTAATTTCCATGATTATTTTAAAGAAATGATGTGAAATAACTTGAAAAATATGGATCTCTGTCTAGGAACCTCTTTTGACTTTAGAAAAATCAGAGGATATTTTTCTTGATAGAGGCTACAACATGCCAAAATTTCAAGCGAAGGTGATGTGCCAATATGTATGGAGAATCAAATGATTCAAAATAGTGTTTAATTATTTAAAAATAAAATTTACATAAAATTGTCTTGAAATTTATTCCAAATTGTTCTCCTCTGTTCACTGAGCAAGAGGGTATTTATATTTAATTTTTGTAATTTTTCTACACAAAGTTATGAATTTTCTAAGTTAAGGGTATTTAAATAAATAAGAAAAGCCATATTTATCTATTTAAACTATGCGTGCCACCTCATCTTACGACGGCTCTGAAGGCATGAGTGACGCGCTCTGGTTGACCACCGCCGTCCATGTAGCTTGCTGACTCGGCCCCCTGTTTTTGTCTCGAGGCATCGTTCGGCTCGATCTTGGCCATCCATGTGATACACGCGCAATGGAACGACTCCTCGTCATCATCCCCGATAGAATGATCCCGTGACCGTCCACACTAAAACCCTAAGATCTCAGCGTAGACTCAACCAAATCACCTTGGGTTTGATCTTATGGACTTGTCTAAGTGAGACGAAAATATCCATACGGTAATCATGCAATTAAATTAAGCCTAATTAAATGGAGAATCGAAATAGGGTCGGGATGAGGCGAGGGTTTACAACTTTGCTCTGAGAAGTGAAGCTTAAATCAGCGAGGTTCGAAATGTTCGTTGGGGTCCAAGGAGGCTAGGGATTGAGTCCCTTGTTGTGGTGTAAGGGCTAGGTATGAATTTGATCACGGCTAGATTTGGGTGTTGGTCTAGAGCTATGGTAGAGGCTCTGTGGGAGGGCGATTTTATGGGGTTTTGGCTTCTTTCACTATTGTGAAGGTATGGGTGAAGTTAATTTGTATTTGGTAGACTCTGGAGGTGTGTTGGGTTCTGTCCTGGTTTCCGACAAGGTTTCAAGCTCAAAATTGAGCTCTAGCAATGGGAATTGGTGAGAGAAAATGGTCGGAATACACAGAGGGGATCTTAGGGAAGCTCTGTGTGAAGTTTAGAGAGGCCACTCTAAGAAAATTTCAGCACAACTCTCATGGCCATGNCCCCCAACCCCAACCCCCACCCCCACCCCCACCCCCACCAACCAAAACCATAACCATCTATGAAGAAGGGTAGAAGCAAAGAAAAACCGATCGCCCTCTTACCCGAGCTCGCTTTGAAGTTTCAAAATGACAAATAGATAATCAGGTGATCGATAGAGCCCATTAACAAGAAATTTGAGCTTAATACCTTGAACAACGATCAGTTCAATATGAGGATCTCCTGCCACCTACTTATGTGATAACTAAGGAAACTCCTCTAATAGTCTCAGTACCGGAGATACTGGATACAATCCAAAATAAAGACCATTTCAAGAAGGTAACCCTGATGAAACTCATTGTATCTTTGAGTCACGAAGAAATATTATGCGTTCTATTATGACTATGGTCACGACACTAAGAAATGCCAACACCTCCAAAACTTAATTGATGATTTGATCAAAACTAGGGAGATGAAGGAGTTTACAATGCATGGAGCAACCATCCAAAGACCATGAAAAGAAATTGTTGATGAAATTTTGAGCGAGTTAATCAGAGTACTTACGATACAAATAGCCAACATTATCCCTCCCATCTTTAGAAAGGATAAAGGAGAAGCGTTCCTCCGAGTCAGTTTGAAAAGACCATAGACAAGAAAATAATGTGCAGCTACCCTGGCACCATGGTGCAGCTCACTTCCTCTCATCTGTTTAACCATTGCAGGCTTACCCCTAAAGGGAAACTCATTCAACAATGTTATCATCGTCAACACACTAATTGTTAATCACCAGCAGAAGTATAATCATCGATATGGGGAACTCAGTGAACATCATATTCAAAAAAGTATTTGACAAGATGTTTGAGCACCTTTTGTCTTTTAACCACACTTGAGTCAATGCCAATCATTGGATAGAAAATGATAAATAATTCACAAACAAGGCAGATTTTCTCGTGGTTGACTCTCTACTCACATACAATGTTATCTATGGTCTTCTTTGCTCAAATTCTTCCAAGCAATCATCTCCATGTTAATCATGAAGTATATGGGTGATTAGGAGGTGATCACTGTTTGAGGTAACCTGAATAAAAATAAGCCAACTCAGCCTTCAGATTTAAAGAGGTAAGAAGAGCGATGACTTGGTATTATAACATGCATGTCAGGGAAAAAGGCATTCACTGATGGGGACCTCAAGCTAAAGAAAGCTAACTCAGTGACACACAACAATCAATAAGCAAACTCGATCAGACATGGAAAAAACTATTCAACATAAGCAAAGAGTCTCTCTCAGAGCCTACAAGTTAAATACATATGAGAAAGGAGGTTCCCCACATGTGAAGTGGAGGCGACTTGAAAATATTTTAACTTAAAAGCTATGTAACTATAACAATAAATAAATATTAAATTTCTAGTTTTTTCTTATTTTTACTCTTAGTTTGTACAATACATGGGGAAATTTTTTTAATAGCACTTGATCTCAAGGTTGATTAACAATTAGGAAACTCAACTATAGTTTGCACAAGAAGTAGTACAATTCGATTGATGCTCAGGGAACTTGGTCAAAATTCATCTAGAGTGACATTGATTCCGACTAACATGCGAGGAACGTGAGTCAACCCATAAACATTGTTTAGACACAAACAACTAGATTTATCTGATAATGTTGCTAGTGACCAATCAAACAATTATTCAACCATCAACCTCATGCATCATAAAATTCTCAAGTCACTTAACTTGAAACACAAGTCAAGCTCTGGTAGTCATTCCCTACTCACTTGTGATAAAATTGCAATGGGTAGCACATGAATCGTCCTACTACTAGGCTAAATAGTTACTCTCATGAAGGCTATGATAGAGTTCGCTTAACATGTTTGGTGTAAGATGTGACCCGTCCAAGACAATAACTTAATCAAGTGGCCAAGACATTGGTGATGTAAGATATAGACCGGGTGATAGCATATCCAATAGGACATGAACTCTATATGATCACATTTATCTATTAAGACTTTCCAACATTCTTCAAACAACTGGCTTTAGAGTCTGGCCAGCCAATTTATTTGTCAGTCAATTAAGTTTCATGAATTATCCACTTGTATTTATTATAGCCAAATGAACTTTCCCTGCCAGGAATACCACTCGACTCAGGTATATATAAAATAGAGAAAAGAATGCAAGGCACAATCAACAAAAAACTTTCATTTCTCATTCATAATAAAAAATTAGCTTATAAGTTTTTCGAATATTCATTCTTACAAGTTGTTTATTAAAAAACATTGCAAATTACAGAAGAGCAAGGATCGGCCTACATATTAGACAACCCACCATCATCTTGGTAGCTTCCATCCTCCTCCCCTTTGGCTATCGAAGTCATAATCAACGTGGAAAACTTCTTCAGATCAGTCCATTTAAAGGAGACTAGCCTGACCTTCTCCAACTGACTTATGCAGTAGGAAACTACATCCTTGTACTTTTCTGAAGTAAGAGCTTTCTGTATTGGGTGAGAATAAAGCTTAACGAAGAAATCGTAAAGCATTTTTCATCACTTCCATCCATTTCCGTAGGACTCAGTTTTCTTTGTGAACTATTGAAAGTAGCTCTGACTATATGAGCTCCTCAACCTCGACTTCTTTCAACTTCTCCGCCTCAGCCAACTTTTTTTTCAGGCTCCAGCCGATCCCGGTGCTTCTGGCGGCGAATAGCTGATTGAGTGTGAGATGCTTGATAGGCTATCAAATTTTACTTATCAATCAGTCGGTACAAGCAGGACAAACTCACTTCTACTAGAGATTTTCAGTGGTTCGAGATCATATGACATCAACAATATTAAAGAGGTAGTGAGCTGCAGCTATAGAGTCAGAATTTTAATCAATCTAAAGGTTCATCAAAGCAAAATTTTCTCTTGTGCAGAAGAAATATTTGCTTACGGAAAGCACACACAGAGTTGGGTACATTTTAGGTTATTCGGAGGGTATAATTAGGTTACACTTAGGTTACAGGAAGAATTACAAAGGGGTATAACTTAAGTGTAACCTAATTATACCCTCCGAATAACCTAAAACGTAAGCAACTCTGCGTATGCTTTTTGTACGCAAATATTTCTTGTTGTGCAGATACTCCCCTTCACCTCCTAAAACAACATTGGAGTATACCAGAACATGCACTCCTTGCACTTCTTTCTATATGAAATAGGGATAAAATTCTTTGATTTGATCATTAAGTCCTTTTTTTGTGACGCTCTTCCTTAAGTTGAGATGGCTCGAGCTGACCCACCTTGGTAGAGATATTTTGATGACAGCTTTTCCGAAAAAGTTTCCATGATGCTCTAGCATTATGCTCATATGAGATATAGTAAAGCCAACAAAATTATGTCTACCATCCTCATCCCTCACGAGCAACTCTTGGAAGGTCAGTCTGGCTAATTGAACGCTTGTAGGCAAATGTCTCCTGTCTTCCCACTAAAGCCTCCCCTTCATGATGGCACAAACCTTCTTGGATTGTTGTTCTCTTGACATCTGGTTATTACGCACCTCAATGACCTCCAACTAACAAAGGACTCTTAGTTGTCCACATATATGTTGGTCTCTCGATCAAAATTAGTTCATCTGTCCAAAATCCTTAAAAAAATAATAGAGAAAGGGGAAACTGAGTAAACAAGATCTGCACCTACCAAAACTTAGCACCTTGTCAATAAATGCTAGCTCAAGGTATAATAAGACCCCCAAATTGGACCTTTTACTTGTACTCACCTTTAGTAGTAATCTCTTCGATGTCATGGCCTTTACCTTTGATGAGATGTCCATAAATAGGACCATCTAAATGAACCACCCAAGCATAATCACTACTTCCAGTCCTTCACCTTATTCTTCAACTCTTTTAGTTAGAATTTGCTGACCAAGGTAAATTGAACAAATCTGCATGATCAAACCTTGAATGAGAAAAAAAAATTTGAACAATTAAAAAAACCATGGAATCCCTCATCACCGATAAAAGATTAAGAAGCTCATGATGTCCACAACAAAAATGGGCCTCACTTGCACCTGTATCACTCCATAACTGGTAAAGACTGAGAGCAGCTCAGTGCAATGTAGTAGGTGGATATCGACTAAAATTGATCATTACAAAGACTTGAAACAATTAGACCCCACAAACAAAATGAAAACACCACATTTGGCAGGCTCACCAGGGAGAATCAATGAAAGCAACAAAAGAATGCAAGAACTCACTTGAGTGACCTGATCAATCACATGATCTTGAGATGTAGCATAATGTGAGTGGTTGGATTAAGAAAATGGCTACTAGGCTGAATTTTCCTTCGCACTATGCCAAGGATCAAAATAGATGACCCATCCCAATTTGATAGTGGGAATTCAATCTTGTTCCTCTTCATGATAGTCTCTTTCCTCTTCTTAGCTTATGTAAGGTCTCCCCAGAAGATTAAGCAAATCTAAAATTTGGTTGGAATGTCAGTCTGAGACTTTGACAATTTGTCCATCCCAGCACCTAAAACACAAAACCTAGCCATCTCTTATAAGAGAAAGGTGCAAAACAAATTATGAATGGAAAGGTGTTCTATTCTGCCCTATTTATAGAAATCAATGGCTCCAAAATCTAAGGGACTTCAATAATTGAATCATTAATTAAAATTAAGAGAGATGTACATTTGCATTAAATTCTCTTATTCTTAATACAACGTGACTTTCAAGAGGAGGATTGGCGAACTAAAATACGTACAAAAAAATGTGTCTTTACTAACCATAAAAAGATCTAATGATCACAAATAGAAGATTATGATGGAGGAAAACCCATTGCAATGAGAACATGTAGTCCACTTGATTGAATAAGCCAAGCTAAATAAGCCAAGTGAACAAGGCTAAAACTAGTTGAGCCAAAACTTGGACAAAAAGACAATTGAGTTATCTAAGTGCAAGCTATTTGATTGGAAATGAGACAAGAGAGCCTTTGAGCCATCCGTTCTAGGAAAAATGGCCTACTGCAATAGCTAATCTAGTAGTGGAGCCAACCCAATAGAAGAGCCAATTCTATAAATTATTTCTAATCATTTAATGAAGACCCAAAGACTCCTCACCAGGGATCAAAAATGGTAGTATATTTTATATCTAAATGATCAGATATGACATTTAAAGAGTAAAATACTACCTCACGGGATAGAAGTGTTACCTTAGAATAAATCTAACCATCTGGATGATGAAAATCTTCGAGATATATGGGTCCAAAAACCAAGATTTTTTTCCTTACTTTATGGGTATAAGATAATGTTTATTTTATTTTGAGGTTCAGAATCTCTATGAGGGAAATCCCTAACAGTTAATTACATCTCATGATTTGTGGCTCCCAAGAATACTCTAATTAAAGTTTTAACTCATAACTTTTGTGACCATCAGTAAATGTTTGTGAGGAGATTGATACTGAAGACTCAAATGGACGAATTTTGAGATTTTTACAATGATTTTAGATGATTAAAAAAAATTGGAAGTGATTGATTATGAGTGATATACTTGAGTTGAGAACTATTGTTGGTTTAGTACTCTTTCATTTTTAGGTATGTTTTTGTTTGACATTTAAGTTTGATTTATTCAAGTTTGTTGTTAAGTTATAGAATTGGTTTGTTGGGAGTGTTTTTTTAGTTTTATTTATCTTTGTTGATTTTGATCTCATTTTTCTGTCAATCTTTTTCTTGAGTTATGTTTTAACTGTATTTCACTTTAGCCAAATCTTGAAAAAAAATAAATTTAATATAATTGATATTAACTTAACAAAAATTAAAATTGACTAAGACAAACTCCAAAGAAAACAAATTTTAATCACAAACATAAACTTGATCTAAAACCAACCTCATTAATAACACCCCAAGATTAAATTTTTTTTCTTCTGTTTATTGTACGATTTAAATTTTCATTTTAAAAGTTACATGATACTTATTTTCAAATATAAATACCATGCAAATAAAGTTGACAATTGTTTAAAATTTTATTTTTATGTAAAATTCTTCAATTCAAATGATCACGCATGAATAGTGCCTTTTCACTAATCCTAAAATTATCATTTCATCCATAGGCCAATCCAGTGATTCAAATTACATTTTTTTTAAAATTTTATAACCTTAATAATCACATATAAAAAGCAAGTAAACTAGCAAGGTGGTCATCTGACACCTTTTTTAATGAAAAACTATGTGCCTAGGTTTTTTATGCATGAAAAATGATTACATGAATTTTTTTAATGAAACATTTTTTTTTAAAATGGATTTTACCATTGCATCCACATCATCTAAATCTTTCAAATGAGCTCCTCCACACCTAAATTTTAATTTGTTTGGGGGCCCATTGAGCTGACAATAATTTGGAGAAGCAAAATGATAAAATTCAATAATATAAAGGGAAATTTGGCCATAAATAACTCATAATGACCTAAAGATGAGGTTGAACTTCAAAAAAAGTTGTTCTAAATTTAAAAATACATCGTTAAGTCCTATAAAATAAGTCAAAACCCCAACTCAAAAAATCCAGAAATTTTCTCTCTCATAAGGTTTGGGTCCACTTTGACTTGAAATATCTTGACATGGAGCTTATTTTTATAAAAGCCACTTACAACATCAAATTCCTTATATTTTTCTCTACCTAACAATCCATAGTCAAAACTTTAACCATAACCACTTTGTAACAACCTTGTAACCATTTTGTAATCATCCTTACATTTCAATTGACCATAACTTGAGCTAGACATCTCCTATATCAAAATGGTTTGGACAATTGGATTCATTGCTTTATTAATTCAAAAACTAGCTATAATTATGTTTATCACCCTAAACATAATAAATACTCTATTTTAATTTCAAAAATTTTCTCTCCACTTTCAAATCCCCCCTTTCAACCATTCCCCTATTAAATTTTCCCCAAATTCCTTTATAACCACCGCACATCATCCAAAACCAACTCATCTTTCTCTCTCTCTCTCTCTCTCTCTCTCTCTCTCTCTCTCCTCATTATTGAATTTCCACTTCATTTTTCTCCCCTTTAACATAAATCCTTCCCCTCTTCTCCCCTCTCATCCTCTCCAAACAAAAATACGCTCTCCTGTTTCTCTCTGTTCCACCCTTCTCTTTCTTCTTCCCCTCTAAAATGAGAACCCAAGGCCCACTCCTCTTCACATTTTCTTCTCTTCAGTCATCCAAACCAAGAAAGACAACAAGGAAAGAATGGAAGCCAAAGTAAGGTAAGAACATGAAGGGACCAAGGAATAACACCAAAAAGGAAGGTAATTTCACACACTTGAAATCTACCTTCCATTTCGATTAGTGCATGATGTGAACCATGTGATATTTCTCTTTCTTTTTTAATATTTTATTTTCATGATATGAACCATGTTTTCTTTATTATTTCCCTTTCAATTTAATTTGTGCATAGTGTAGAACATGTTTTCTTTGTTCTTATTTTTTCAACTTTGTTGTTCCTTATGTATGTTACTTGTTATTTACTCTCCAATTTTGTTTTGCATGATGGGGCTTATCTTGTTTTTATTTTGTATTATATTTTAACCGCCATTCACCCTCTCTTTACCATGGTTGAACCATCACCCTCTATTACTATTTTCTCACTTCCACCTAAACCAAGCCCCTTATTCCATCGTAAACCAAAACCCTACCCAACCTAAACCCACTTAGCCACCTCAAACCAAAACCTTGCCCAACCTATCACCCCTTATTTCACCCTAAACAGAAACCCTAACCAACTTTAACCGAACTAGCCACCTTAAACTGGAACACTACCCAACTCAAACCGAGCCCTAACCTAACTACCAACCTAAAACAAGCATTAGACCTTGCAAAAAGTGTTTAACCTGAGCCCTACACTAACTTAGGCACACTTGAGTTAACTTACCAAAAAAAAAGAGAAAAGTAAGAGAGGAAGGGGAGAAAGTAACGTCAATGTTTATGTGTGTGTAACATTGTGTGTTTGTTGACCAAATTTTTGAATGAGGTCTATCCTCTTTAGGAGCCCAGATTCTAGCCTTAGAATTTTTCTTGTGCTTCTCTTTGGATGATTGGTGATGAGGCTAAAAGCATTATATAACTCCAAATAAATTTTCACTCCTTAGGTTTTCATATGCTTTACTCCAAATCCTCAACTTTTAGTTGAGATTTTTTGCGTTAGATCATTGGAGCCCAAGCTGAGTACCCATTGGGAGAAAGCGACTTAAGTGACTCTTTGAACCTAAAGGCTTTGGTCTTCTTTTGGTAGCCCACCTTGAACTCACAAAACCAAGGACCTTTTATCTGGTTTGAAAAGAAGCTCATTGGGTATGAGGCTAGCTTGTTGAACCCAAGTCTTTCTTCCAATAAAAGTCATAGATTAAACCGCTAAAATCGCCAAATCTAAACCAAAGAAAAAAGTCAAATCCACTCATTAAAAGCACGAATTAAGACTAAAATCAGTAAAACCTAAGTCACCAAAACATCAACTAAAACCAAAAACCAAAGTTAAAGTAATAAACTTTAAAATTAAAAATAAATAAACTGCATCAGCTAATTACCAAATCAACATATGGTCAAGTCAATCCCCAACACAATGAAAATTCAATACACCAAAAAAAAAAAAAATCAAAAGCTAAATTCACTAGATATATCAAATAAAAAGTCAAACCCTAACTAAAATTTCAAACCATAAAATCTGAACATTAAATAAAAATTTTAAAAATTCAAGCCCACTAAATAAGACAAAAACTAAATAACCTAAAAATAAATTTAATAAAGTAAATTCATATATAAAAAAACTAAAAAAATTGGTTAAATTGACATATGACATTAATACTAACAATTAAATTAATGAGCATAAAAAAATAATTAATATAAATCAAGAAATTAAAATTAATCATATATATTAAACCCATGACCCAAAGCCAAACCATAAAACCCAAAACTAATAAACCATAAAATAAACCTAACCAGGAATAAAAACCTAATAATAAAAATTAGATTTTTTCAAACCTAAGACAAAAACTAAAGGCAAAGCTCAACCATGCTAAATTCCACGTTCTCGCCACACCCAAAATCAGGCTTGACACTAATCATCCAAGTAAACTAAGACCAAAATCAACTTATGGGGACCAACACCAGACCTTTCGTGGGTTCAACCATAAAACCAAGATTTCTCCAATTAGCCTTAGCCTTTCCCATGCCACCTCAAGGCTATTGGATATCCCTTACCCAAACGCTCAAAAGAAGTAAAAGCTTATTCTCTTTGCACAAAGCCACTAGCCACCCTCTTTCCAAGTGCTAGCAAGCTCTCAGAGGATCACTAAAGATCCTTGAGCACTTCTCAAGCTCATCTATGGCCTCCACGTCTATAAGTGGCCTCAATATGAAAGCTCCAAATGGTTGGGAAACTCCTTAATTCCAAAACCAAACTCTATGCTTTTGCTTCCAAACTCAATCCAGGAACATAATCAGCTCATCCTCGGCATCTTTAGACTTTTCTCACCACTAGGAAGTTTCACTAAGCTACCCTAAGACTTCTCAAGGATTTATAATCAAACATCTCAAAACACAATATTAACCATCCTATGACTTCACAGAGAACCAAAACCTCTTCCTCAATCAAATCCCCTTTATCCTGCACCCTTTAACCCTATCCAACACTAACCCAAGACACCGTTTGGTCTAGCTTATATTTAGACCCAAGTTTAAATCGAATTGGAACTTAAAGGAGGTGTGCACATCCACGAAAAATCTCTCTTTCAAACCCAATTGATGCCTCACCTCTGAGGCAAATGTAATGACCTACTTCTACAAATTTTCTTTCAGGTTTGGTCTTTTGTGAAGGAAATGTTAAATTGAATGCATAATAGTTGTATATGTGTAATCCTTAAGGTTATTTGAATTTTTTAATCAATCATTGTCAAATTTCATTCACCTTAGCTCGAGATCTTAAAGAAGTTGAGCATTGCGTGTATTCTATTGCTTTTGGGATGATTACAGAGCTTCATCCAGTCCACTCTATTTAAAACAAATGATGTTAATCGAGCCATACGATGGAACGATGGAGGACTAGATTATTGCCACCTCTATGGTTTGTGTGGACAGTATAGCCAGCCTTAGAAGATTATTAGGGTTATGACAAGCTACCGAGGATGTGTTGTGATGCTCTACAACTTACCACGAAGTAATTTGGTCGCACAATGCAAGTGCACATGTCAAGTAGTTTGTGGTTTAAGAGTCTCAATATCAATCATACGAGGAAAGTTTTAACAATTATTTTTACAAAAAAAGCTCTAATTTACTAATTTAGTGAACCTAGCATGACATGATTGCAAAGGAGGTCTAAGTCATAAGATGCTAGCAAAAGTAGAGTAAATTTTATGCAGTTGAAAACATAAACGGTGGGAATGATCTTGTGAGTTCTTTCAAGAATGATGATGTTCGCGCTTCTGCGATTTAGGGATTCTGATGATCATGGTTTTCCTAAATATTTTCCTTTGTAATTGTTCTCAATAGAGGATATATTACTCCATATGCCTATATCTTGGTCAAAAGAAGCCTATAATCCATGAAGTTGAGACTTCCTCAATCCCCATGTCAATTTGCATAAATGTTTTGAACCCTAGGAATGATTGTACAATTTTACAAGAATATTTCTATTTTCTTAGAATTATATGGTTAACCCATTGTTCTCACTACACAAGGATTAGAGGTATCAATTTCACGAAATAGTTTAACATCTTAGTTGGTCAAACTAAGAGTAAATAATTTTCATAAGTTAACCAATAACATTGTTCATGAAAGTGTTAAGAGAACACTAACAAAAAATATTTCAAAAAATCATGATTAAATGCACTGCCCCTACATCACAAAGAATTAACAATACATCATTGAGAAAACCATAGTAAGGAAAACTATGCAAGATTCCATATAAGAGAAAAAACATATTAAACTTACAATAACTTGTCTTCTTTATAATAGTGTCATTCCTTCCTATCATATAATAGTGTCATAACACTCACAAAATCGAGAAAAACTCGTCCTTGAAGGTTTTAATCAAGGGAGGAAGAAGATGATCCACCTTAAAATTACTTATTTTTAATGCATATTTTATGATCGTTTTATGCATATTTTTAGTGATATTGAACTTTAAGGGAAGGTATTTGGTATGCTTTTGGTTTCAGGTACATGAAATAGACATTTAGAGAAAATGAGACAAAAATGAGAAAAAATGGTGCAAATTGTATGGTGCCATAACCCCCCCCCCCCGGCGCAATCACGCCACAGAAGCGTGTAGAGCGCCCTATAATGCCTAGACTGGAGCTATTGCGCCAGTAACTTCCCTTCTAGAAGATCCCGTATCAAAACCTAAAACAATAAACCAAGTTGGAGTCTTTAACCTCTCACTTTAAAGTCTTCTAATTCTACACCCTTCATTGAATATTTTCCTATTTATTTGCACTGAATCATATTAACTACATTTTCATTCATACAACCTCATTTGATTCTTTCCAATTGTTGACTGAGACAATACCAGCCCGGTTCTTACACGTTCTCACAACAAATTTTAACATCCGAATTGNTGTGCTTTGATTTGGCAAAGATATCTTAAGCATGTGCATTTTTGGAAATAATATCCCTTTAATTTGGGGGACATTTGGTCCATGTCTTGATTTAGGTGGCTTCATGGTACTGGTCACTAAGCGCAGGGTCTTTGGTCCATGGCTTGATTTAGGTGATTTCATGGTGTTTGGACTGGTCACTAAGTCCAACCAATGGCTGTGGTGGAGTTAATTTGGTGGCTTTAAGGTGGTTAGGTCACATTTAGTGTATGGGTCTGGCTGTGATGGAGTTAATTTGGTGACTTTAGGGTGGTTAGGTCACATTTAGTGCATGGGTCTAAGTGGGTGCAAATGACCAAAACATGGGTTTGGGCTAGGTTAGCCATGTCAATTGGCCCAAATAAATATTGCGTTTGGTGTAGATGATCATATGGAACAACTTTGGTGAAGAATGGAAATGGTTTGAGCTCAATTGAAGGGTCAATTTGAGGGAATTTTGAATTTTATTCAATTTGGTTGGGCTAGGCTTAGGTCTAGCTTGGGTTAGCCTTGGGCTAAGTCCAAATTGATTGTTGTAAATGGTCAATAGGGACCTCATGAAGAGTTTTCAACATGAATTGGATGCCAGTTTTTGGGTTAAGGCAATCAATTGGGTGAAATTTGGGGACTTAGCCAATTTGGGGTTAAATTTGGGAATTTTGGTTTTAGGTCAAAATCAAATGGATATGAGGCTTCACCAAGGCCAATATATGGTTAATATTGATGTATAGGAAAGTTATCAAGATTTTGCAGCTTTAATTGGGGCCAATTGACTAGCCTATAGGTTTAATTAAGTAAGATTAGGTCATATGGTCAAAATTGGGGTTTTGACCCAAATAAAAATTGGGCTCAAATCATGAGCCAGTTGTGCTTGGATGTGGTTTAATTTGGTCATATGAAAAGTGAATTTGAATTTAGGATTGAAATTGAGGTAAAATTGATGGACATTTGAATTGAATTTGGGAAAATTTGGGTCTTTAAAGGCAAATTTGGGAGTTTTAGTTAAAGATGGTCAAATTGGTCAAATTGGGTCATGTGGTAGTTGAGAGAAATGAAATTGGGAATATTTGGGATTTATTAGGATTTTCTAGGAATTTTTGGAATTTGGGGTCCAAGAGGGATTTTTTGGTAATTCGGGGGTGCTTTAGGGTAAAATGCCAAGATGGGTATTTTGGTAGAGTTGAGGTACCAATCATCACCAACAAGCTATGGACCAATGAAAAACCCATGGGTCCTCTACATAGTGGTCTTAGCCAAACCATAACCCTAGGGCTAGTAGGTTTAGGGGACTATCTACATGAGTATCCCAAAAGTCAAGGGATATAGGCTAGAAATTTGAGTTTAGGGTTGTTAGTGAATGTGGGTGTATATAAGTGTAGTGAATGCCTTAGCTCCAGATGAACACCCAGGGTTGACCTTAAGGTCCAACAGTCCTAAGGCTGACTAATCTTGAGTTTCCCCCATTGTGATCCCACCTACTAAATGCTAGAGGTTAGGACCAATATGTGGAACTTCAAGTTGAGTAAAGAAGAGGGTAGAATTTCTAATGGTGAGGGCTCCATGTATAGTTTTCTAAGAATAGTCAATAGAAAAATCCTATGGCTAGACCTTAGGCTTCTAAAAGGGAAAAACTAAACCTCAACCAAAAGTGAGGTCAACAAACCATAAGATCAAATTCTTGCATCAAAAGAATCCATCTAATTAACCTTAGTTTGGCATCCTTCTTTTGCATCAGATATTTAATACTTGAGTGATCAGTGTGCACAACACATTAAGCTCCAATTAAATAAGATCTAAATTTGTTTAAAGCATACACAATGGTCAGTAACTCTTTTTTATTAACAGTATAGTTAATTTATGCATCATTAAGAGTTTTACTAGCGTAGTATATAACTTTAAAAATCTTTTCATACCTTTGTCAAAGGAAAGCTACAATAGCATAATCACTAGCATCACACATCAGTTTAAATGGTTTCTCCCAGTTAGGTGAAATTATAATAGGGGCTGTGATTAATTTTTCCTTTAATAACTTAGGCATTTAAACAGCTTTCAGTAAATTCAAATTTCTTATCCTTTTCTAAAAGTTGGCATAGATGGCATTTAAACAGCTTTCAGTAAATTCAAATTTCTTGTCCTTTTCTAAAAGTTGGCATATAGGTTTGGTAAATTTTGAAAAATCTTTAATAAAATGTCTGTAAAAACCAACATGTCCAAGAAAACTCCTAACCTCTCTAACATTAGTAGGAGGTGTTAGTTTAGATATAACTTGAATTTTCACT
Organism: Phalaenopsis hybrid cultivar; assembly: GCA_002079205.1. Taxonomy (NCBI): domain Eukaryota; kingdom Viridiplantae; phylum Streptophyta; class Magnoliopsida; order Asparagales; family Orchidaceae; genus Phalaenopsis; species Phalaenopsis hybrid cultivar. Next base: position 133,731 of record JXCR01144800.1, on the reverse strand, counting down.
CTAACTTCTCTTACATTAGTAGGAGGTGTTAGTTTAGATATAACTTGGATTTTTGTAGGGTACTCCTAACCTCTCTTACATTAGTAGGAGGTGTTAGTTTAGATATAACTTGAATTTTTTCAGGGTTAGCTTCCATACCATCTTCCGAAATTTTATGCCCTAACACAATTCCTCCTGCAACCATAAATTAACATTTCTCCAAATTCAGAACCAAATTAGTTCTTTCACATAACTCCAAAACTTTTTGAAGCTAATTTAAGCATGCCTCAAATGATGTTCCAAATACATAGAAATCATCCATAAATACTTCCAATCCATCATCAATTAATCTACTAAATATGGACATCATACATCTCTGGAATGTTACAGGTGCATTACATAATCCAAAAGATATTCTTTGAAAAACAAAAGTTCCAAAAGGACTAGTAAATGTTGTATTTTCATGATCCTCAGGAGCAATGGGAATTTGATGGTAACCGGTATATTCATTTAAAAAGCAAAAATTATTGTGCCCAGCAAGTCTATCTACTATTTGGTCTAAAAAGGGTAAAGAGAAGTGATCTTTCCTGGTGACAGTGTTTAATTTTCTATAATCATTGCAAATACACCACCAGTAACTTGTCGGATAGATATGAATTCATTATTTTCTTTTGTCTCAACAATCACTCCTCCTTTAGGAACACAATGAATTGGACTTACGCACACACTATTTGAAATAGAATATATAATTCCAACTTCTAACCATTTCAAAATTTCCTTCTTAACTACTTTCATCATTGGATTTAATCTCCTTTGTGGATCAACTCTCGGTTTATATTATTCATCTAATATAATTCTTTGCATATAAATCGAAGGATTGATCCTTAATATCAGCTAAGGTCCAACCAAAAGCTTTCTTATATCTTTTCAATGTATCTAACAGCATTTGAATATCAGCTAAGGTTCAACCAAAAGCTTTCTTATATCTTTTCAATGTATCTAACAGTCTTTGCTCTTGCAATTACTAAGGTCCAACCAAAAGCTTTCTTATATCTTTTTAATGTATCTAACAGTCTTTGCTCTTGCTGATAAGGTCCAACCAAAAGCTTTCTTATATCTTTTTAATGTGTCTAACAGTCTTTGCTCTTACAGTTCTAAAAGCTTTCTTATATCTTTTTAATGTATCTAACAGTCTTTGCTCTTGCAGATCATTTAATTATGAAAGCTTTCTTATATCTTTTCAATGTATCTAACAGTCTTTGCTCTTGCAGATCATTTAATTCAGAAGCTTTCTTATATCTTTTCAATGTATCTAACAGTCTTTGCTCTTGCAGATCATTTAATTCCCTTATATTTTTTCAATGTATCTAACAGTCTTTGCTCTTGCAAATCATTTAATTCTGAAGATATAATAACAGGTAATGTAGACGAGTCCTAACAGTCTTTGCTCTTGCAAATCATTTAATTTTGAAGATATAATAACATGTAATGTAGATAAGTTTCCCAGAAACACATACTTCAAATGGTTAGGTAATGTTTTCAACTCAAGTTCAGGTGATTTTATAATTGACAGAAATAGATTCTTATCAGCATTTTCTGTAATATCCAACATCTCAAATCTTTCTTGAATATAATCTAATTCTTCATTTTCTAATTCGTCTAAAATAACTTCATCACTATCTTCAAATTGTTTTTTCTCTTCAAAATGTTCTTTAAAATGTTCATTCAATAGATGTTCACTAATTTCCATGCAAAAACATTCATTATCTCTTTTAATAGCAGGGTATTTCATAGATTTCACAATATTAAAAGTCACTTCTTGATCGTTAACTCTCATAGTTAATTCTCCTTTTTGAACATCTATCATAGCTTTTCTAGTAGCTAAAAATGATCACCCTAAAATGATAGGCATTTCTTGATCTTCCTCAATCTATCATAGCTTTTCCAGTAGCTAAAAATGGTCTCCCTAAAATGATAGGTATTCCTTTATATTCCTCATATCTATCATAGCTTTTCCAGTAGCTAAAAATGGTCTCCCTAAAATGATAGGTATCTCTTTATCTTCCTCCATATCAATAATGAAATCCACAGGAAAGATAAATTTATCAACTTTTACTAACACATCTTCTATAACTCACTTGGGATATGTAACTGAACGATCCGATAGCTGAAGAGTTACATAAGTAGGTCAGACTTCTCCTAATCCTAATCTTTTCGAGGCATAAGATTAATGCTGGCTCCCAAATCACATAAAGCTCTTCCATAAAATTTTTCACCGGTAGCATAAGATTAATGACAGAAGTAGGTGAGACTTCTCCTAATCCTAGTTTTTTGAAAATTCTGAAGAGTTACAGAAGTAGGTGAGACTTCTCCTAATCCTAATCTTTTGAAAATCGATAGAGACATAAGATTAATGTTGTCTCCCAAATCACATAAAGCTCTTCCATAAAATTTTTCACCGATAACACACGATATAGTGAAATTGTCAGGATCTTTTAACTTTTCTGGAAGCTTTTCCTGAATAATTGCACTACACTCTTCGCTAAGTGCAATTGTTTCGTTATTCGTGAGAATTGCACTACACTCTTCGCTAAGTGCAACAGCCTCATTATCAATGAACTTCCTTTTCTTGTTCAAATTGCACTGCACTCTTCGCTAAGTGCAACAGTTTTGTTATCCGTGAACTTCCTTTTCTTGTTCAGTATATCTTTCATAAATTTCACATAATTGGGCATCTACTCTAAAGCTTCTACGAAGGGAATGTTTACATCTTTCATAAACTTCACATAATTGGGCATTTGCTCTAAAGCCTCTACGAAAGGAATATTTACTGTTAATTTCTTAAGAATTTCTATAAACTTGGCTACACTCTTTACTAAGTGCAATAGTTTCATTATCCGTGAACTTCCTTTTCTTGTTCAGAATATTAATTTCACATAATTGGGCATTTGCTCTAAAGCTTCTACGAAGGGAATATTTACCGTTAATTTATTAAGAATTTCTAAAATTTTGGAAAATAGTTTATTCTGTTGGTGTTGCTTCAATCTTTGAGGAAACGGTGGTGGAGGTTTCTCCACAGTAATTTTCATTGGTATAAGTGGATATTCAATTTTGGGTATTCATGATCCTTTTGTTTTTCGGTATCCACTTTCTCTTTTTCAGTTTCCATTTCTTTTTGCACTCTTATTTCCAATTCTTTTCCACTTCGTAATTGTATTGCTTTTATCTATTCTTTTCCTTCATCTTTAGGATTTGGTTCCAAAGTACTAGAAAAAGTTCATAATGTTCGGTTACTAAGTGCAGTAGCGATATGCTCTAATTGATTTTCAATATTCTTAATAGTAGTTCCTTGATCTTGTAATTGATTTCCTTGATTCCGCAATTGTTTACCCAGGTTTAATATCAGCTCTTCCATAGACAACTTCTTTCCTTAATTTGAGTGGATACGAAGCTCTATAGTTAACATTTCCTTGGTTGGATGAATTTCCTAATGGGTTCACTGGGTTGCTTGCCCATTGTTGGTTTATAGAAGAATTGTTATTCCAATTAAAATTTGGATGATTCTTCCAACCAGAGTTATAATAGTTTGAATAAGGGTTGTTGAGTCTATTAATAGTATTTAAAGTCTCATATGAAGGTTGAACATCCACAAATTGCCCAGATGAATTCTCTTCCATCATAGGAGGTGTTGGAGAATAATTCATCCCATAATGATCTAATTTCTTTGATATTGCAGCAATGTACAAAGCTAACATAGATATTGCATCAGAATTATGGATACTAGCTACTCTTTTAGGATTTACCCTTTCAGAGAGCCATTGCAAATTGTTGGTAGCCATCTCTTCTATTAATGAATAAGCCTCATGAAATGGTTTTGCTATTAAAGAACCACCAGCCGCAGCATCTATAATGATCTAAGTGATCCCACTAATCCATAATAAAAAGTTTGAATTATCAACCAAACTGGTAACAAATGATGAGGGCATTTCCTAAGAAGATCTTTAAATCTCTCTCAAGCTTTGTATATTGACTCTCCGTCAATTTGACAGAACGATGTTATGTCATTTCTAAGTTTAGAAGTTTTGGATGAGGGAAATATTTGGATAGAAATTTCTGTGAAAGTTCTCCCCAAGTTCTAATAGATCCTGGTGTTAATGAATTTAACCACACTTTAGCCTTATCCCTCAGTGAAAAAGGAAAAAGTCTAAGTCTGACAGCATCATTTGAAACTCTGTCATATTTAAAATTAGCACACAGTTCTAAAAAAATAGTGAGGTGTAAATTAGGATCTTCATTTGGTGTACCTTCGAATTGATTTTTTTGTACCATTTGGATAGTAGGTTTAAGCTCAAATGAATTAGCAGCTACATCAGGATTTTAGATAGATAAGTGAATTTCATATGCTGTAGGATTTGCATAATCTCGTAGGAATCTAGGTTGGTGTTCATTCTCTATTCCTTGAATTTTCATGTTGTTTTCCATTATATCAGAATTTCTAGGTTCTCTTCTCAATCTTCTAGTTTTTTTAATAGTGCGTTCTAATTCCAAGTCGTAGGGTATAAGATTTTCAGGTCCAAATTTATGCATACAATTTGAAATCATAACTCAGTTATATATAACTAAATATAAAAATAAGTTGCAAATTCAAGTAAAAATTTTCTAATAATCCTAATTTGTGTGTTACTCTAATTATGATTCTTGTTTACTCCCCGGCAACGGCGCCAAAAACTTGACAGTGACTTTATATATGCTTAAAATTATAAGTATTTGATACTGCTGCTAAAAGATTAATTCCTCAGCAACTGCACCAAAACTTAATAACTGTTATAGATTCGAAAAAGATGGATGTATAAAATATTCAATAATTATAAAGTCACACTTATCAACGCAAGTATACGTATCGATCAAGTAATATAGGGCTCTAATGGAGTCCTAGATATTGATCCCACATGGAGTAATATTAGAAGTACGAACTAAGATATTAGAAAAAAATAATACTCAATCGCAACAATGGAATTCAATTTTTTTATCTGTCACTAACAGATAATTGCTATAAATATGTAATTTTAATAACTCTTAAATAACTAATTATATTAGTTAGGTTTTTAATGTGTTATTCAATATATAAGAAAGCATCCTTCTCCTTGTAATGAAATTATAGTGAATGGATAAAGTGAATCAGTTCAATTTGTATTGTGCCAAATAGGAGCATACCTATTCTTTACCCTTTCGTCCAGGCATAAAGAACATTGACTAATCCTACGCTTGTTTACTGAATTTGCGGCTAGGCTGGGAGGATACCCGCTCTCACTTCGGAGCTCCCACGTTCCCCTCATCTGAGGGCTAACATCCGTACCCAAACGATAGGACCGAATTGGGGATTTTAGTCTGTCACTCTAAAATCTCCAATTCTACGTCTACCGGCTCTCACTTCAGAGCTCCCACGTTCCCCTTGCTTGAGGGCTAACATCTACACTTCAACAGCAAACGATAGGACCAAATTGGGGATTTTAGTCTGTCACTCTAAAATCTCCAATTCTATGCCCAAAAATTTTATTTCTCTATTTATTTGCAACCAACTTCCAAGGGCTTTGACCTCCCTGAATCTTGGATGTAATCTTCACTTT
>JXCR01144800.1:0-128060 GCA_002079205.1 Phalaenopsis hybrid cultivar | reverse complement strand
AAATCAATTGGCCAGATTGAAGGTAAATTAAGATCGAAGTGAAAAGATCATCACAATTTCTTTGACATTTTCATGGCTCAACCATTTCAGATCGAAGTGAAAAGATCATCACAATTTCTTAAACATTTTCATGGCTTCACCAATTTAAAAAACCATTTCACAAATCTCGAGACAAGGAGAAAGACAGAGAAAACTACTCAGAACTCATGGGGAGAACACAACAAAACTCAGAATTCATATATAAAATCAAAGTCATACGAACTATNCATTTCACAAATCTCAAGACAAGGAGAAAGACAGAGAAAACTACTCAGAACTCATGGGGAAGACACAACAAACTCGAAATTCATATATAAAAGCGAAGTCATACAAACTACAACAAGTGAATAAAAGTTATCTTTAAATTCCTCCCCAAGCAAACTCCTCGAAGATCCTCTGAATCTCTTCCTTTCTTTACAACACATAGAATTCCTCNTACAACAAGTAAATAACTTATCTCTAATTTCTCCCCAAGAACACTCTTTGAAGTTCCTCTGAATCTCTTCCTATCTTTACAGTATATAGAATTCCTGTTCGAAGTAGGAACGAGGAAGAAATATCTCACTTTCCCTCCACTCTTACAATCTCTCGAAGAATTCCTCACAATTGTTACACTCTAATGGAAATTCTATACATTAATGGTAACCTCCAAGGCCTCTAGCACACTTTAGACTCCTTAGACTTCTTCTATTTTTGGCTAACATGTTCTTTTAAAGTTGTAGATGAGCTTTCCCAAGAGTTGCCTAAGCATCCATTCAAAATTTGGCCTTATCCAAAGCTTGAGTATGCATAATCGTCGATCTCGCCATCGGCGGGCTTCTAGATAATTTTTGTCTTGTAGTCTCGGGAAAATCTCGTTGTCGGCGGCGTCGAGGGCGCCATCGGCGGCCTAGTTCAAATCTTCACATTTTGGTCCTTTTTGCTTCAAATTTGCTCCTTTTTGCATCTTATTGCTCCAACAACCCTAACTCATCATTTCTGCAACAAAACATGNTTAAAGTGCAATATCATCAAAAATAGTATAAAATAGGTATGAAAATCTCAACATATTTTCCTTTGGTCATGTCGNGGAGAAAGACAGAGAAAACTACTCAGATCTCATGGGGAAAACACAACAAAACTCAGAATTCACATATAAAATCAAAGTCATACAAACTACAATAATAAATAAACTTATCTCTAATTTCTCACCAAGAAAACTCCTCAAAGTTCCTCTAAATCTCTTCCTTTTTTTACAGCACNCGAGACAAGGAGAAAGACAGAGAAAACTACTCAGATCTCATGGGGAAAACACGACAAAACTCGGAATTCATATATAAAATCAAAATCCAAACTACAACAAGTAAATAACTTATCTCTAGTTTCTCCTCAAGAACACTCCTTGAAGTTCCTCTGAATCTCTTACTTTCTTTACAACACACATAATTCCTCTTAGAAGTAGCAAGAAGGAAGAAATCTCTCACTTTCCCTCCACTCTTACAATCTCTCGAAGAATTCCTCACAATATTGGAACTCTAGTAAATTCTCTATACACTAATGAAACCTCTCTAACATCCGGGATCTTTCTAACATCCATGGCCTCTCTAATTTTCGGCCATNAACCACAACAAGTAAATAACTTATCTCTAATTTCTCCCCAAGAACACTTATCGAAGTTCCTCTGAATCTCTTCTTTTCTTTACAACACACATAATTCCTCTTCGAAGTAGCAAGGAGGACGAAATCTCTCACTTTCCCTCCACTCCTACAATCTCTCGAAGAATTCCTTACAATTGTTGGAATCTTTCTGATCTCTAAGGCCTCTAGACTCTCTTAATTTTTGGCCAAAATGTTCTTTTAAAGTTGTGGTTGAGCTTTTCAAGAGTTGCCTAAGCATCCCTTCAAAATTTGGCCTTATCCAAACCTTGAGTAGGCATAATTATCAATCTCACCGTTGGCGGCTTCGAGGGCGCCGTCGGGGGGCTTCTAAAGAATTTTGTTCTGTAGTCTTCGGAAAAACTCGCCGTCAGTGGGGNCACACAAAATTCCTCTTTGAAGTGGCAAGGAGGAAGAAATCTCTCACTTTCCCTCCACACTTACAATCTCTCGACGAATTCCTCACAATTTAGACTCTCTAGCAAACATTAATGGAACCTCTCCAACCTTCAGGACCTTTCTAACATCCAGGACCTCTAGGCTCTCTCCAACTTTCGACCAAAATCTTCTTTTAAAGTTTTTGATGAGTTTTCCCAAGAGTTGCCTAAGCACTCCTCCAACATTCATCCTCATCTAATGCTTTGTTGGACATAAACACCGAGCTCGCCATCGGCGGCCTCGAGGGGGCCGTCGGCGGACCTTCTAAGTGAATTAAGTCTGGAGTCACATGAAAAGTCCGCCGTCAGCACTGTTGGGCTCGCCGTCGGCGCCCTAGTTCAAATCTTCACATTTTGGTCATTTTCGCTCCAAATTTGCTCATTTTTACATCTTTTTGCTTCAATAACCCTAATTCCTCATTCCTACAACAAAACATCAAAAATACCTTTCTTTAAAGTGCAATATTATAAAAAAAATGTAAAATAGGTATGAAAATCTCAACATACTTTCCTTTGGTCAGTAACTTCATACTCGTGCTCAAAAGGCCTATTCTTGCACGCCGCAAGATAGGTGAAAAGTTTGAGCCAACTTGGGAGGGACCATTTGCCATTGAAATGGTCTATGCAGGAGGAGCCTACTAGTTAGTAGATTTCTGGGGTGAAAGACGCATGCTACTAATCAACGGACGATACCTGAAGACATACTACACAACCTGACAATACATGCCATTGCTTAATTTAAAATTTTGAAATTTGGATTTTTTTGGGGTTATCTATGTGGCCAAATGTCTGTGACCGGGTCCAAAATTTTTGTAATAATATTAAACTAAACATAATGAAAATTTTTGAAAATTACACACTTCAATTTTCTCTTTTTAAACTTAATATCCTATTAAATCAAACAAAATGCATACACAAATAAATGGCTGCATCACCAAAATAAACTAAAATTTCCCTTAATAAATAATTTGTTTTGTTCTTGTTCACTCTAAGTTTCAGCTTACTAACATTTTTCCTGTTGTCTGCAGCGAAATGTCAGGCCAGAGCCTGACCTTCACCTTTAAAGAGGCTGGAACCTCGCACTCAACAAGGAAATGACGCTGCAGGGCAGCACCATAGACTTTGACATGGAATTTAGTCAATCAACATGGATTATGAGGGGCCTCTAATGGATGTCATCAGCCGACAGGAAAAGGAAGGGCTGCCCTCACTACTAAGGTTGACCACCAAAGAAAATTCATCACTAAAGGGAAAGAATGTGATGGTACAACAAGACACGATGAATGGGCCCAACCGCCTACCATCCATGACAGCTATGCCGACTGGGGGCCTAGTTGCTGTCGTTAATGAAAGTCTACTAGACACTCTTTGATGAAGAACTCAGAGCAGAAATGCTAGCTGCCGAAAGCAAAGGGCTTTCTTACGAGAAGAAAGAAGACGCCAGAAAGAGGCAGAGAATTACTTACCCATATTCCTGAAGGGAACATTTATGATCTTGGCATGAGAGAAACCTCTTCCAGCTTGCCTGCTACAAATGAGGAGTCTGGGTTTGTTACAGAGCCAAAAATACCACATCTTTAGATTTTATTTTCACGGGTTGCTTGATCTGCAACGTTGAAATACCCACACGAGCGTCAGCTATAGGGGCATTCGTGGAATGCACAGACTGTAATGTCCTACACATACAACACTACAACCCCTTAGAGGAGTACGCATCTACTGATGATGGGTCTCAGACCGCTGATTGCCCGATAGGGAAGTGATATGTCTTGCTGGGAACAGATCAATATGTCTCGTGGAGTCCAGAGCCATATTTCCCTTTGGATGCCGAGTCACACATTCCATTAGCACCAGAATCAACACCAGCTTGGGTTCCCGCTGTTGAAATGAGAGAACATCTTCGACAGCTGCTGATCGTCAGTACCACAGAATACTACAAGATGGGCAAGTTAAGCAAAAGGGTCTTCGACTTCTATAAAGAAGTGCAAGGGAGGTTCATCAACATATTAGAGGGATTGGAATTATACACCAGGTTCTTCAGAAAGTGATGAACAAAACAATCTCGACTGCATTTTTGAACTGAGAGATAGAGGTCAAGCAGGCTGGCTTATGGAAAGAACCTATTCCAAGCTAAGAAAGTGGATGTGAGAAAAGGAGAGGATCACTATCAAGTGGAGCTGCTGCTACAACTTTACCAACAATAGACTAGGAAATACTCTTGGGATTCTCAAACACGATCAAGTGGATCCACTACCTCCAATGATAAAATGGATGATTAAAACAATGGCTCGATGGAGTATATTACCAGCTAACTGTATTCCTAACAGCTGCATCATCAACATATACGATGAAGGAGACTGCATACCTCCGCACATTGATCATCATGACTTTGTGAGACCTTTCTGCACGGTCTCATTCATGAGCAAAATCAACATTTTGTTTGGAAAAGAAATAGATGTTTTTAGCCCTGGTGAATTCAAAGGATCCATAGAAATTTTGGAACCTGTTGGTTCAGTGCTAGTCCTTAAAAGGAATGGAGTAGACGCTACAAAGCACTGTATTCCAGAGGTGTGACACCGTAGGGTGTCCATGACCTTTCGACGAATGGATAATAGCAAAATGCCATATAGTTTTCAACCAGATCCAAAGTTTGAAGAACTACTACCGTACGAGCTATGAGAGGGTTACACCTCTAAGTACATGCAAATGGAACTCTTATCTTGGAGCATGACATAGAAGGTCTGCTCGATCAAGAGCTTGTCTCAACAGAGACAAACATTCAGAGGATTCCTTTCCATTTTATTACATTTTGTTTCAACAGATAAGATATGTATCAGACATGCTCAGCCTATGATATATACTTGGCATGAAACATTTGTGGATGTACTTTGACGTAGTTAGCATATTGTACTTTTTGAGGCTTTGGCCTACATTCAATCTGTAACATTTATTGGAAAAGATTAATGAAGTTTTTTTTATAAATTTGTGTTTTTATCAATTGCCTTTTTTTGCGATAGATAAAAGCCATGAACCATTAGTTGGTTTAAGATTATAAAGAACAAAGAACAAAACAACAAAACAAAAAAAATTGACAATAATAAAATTTAAATAAAAATAACAAACAAGAAAACAACAAAACAACTCTCTTTTGAAAAATCAACCAACCAAAATTAAATTTTTGAAAAAATATTTTGATAATTAAATGTGAATAAAAATAACAAGAAAAGAAAATAAATATGTTGAGTTGATTCTCTTGATTTTGAGGTCTCTTACTCTTTGATCGCGCAACACGACTATCTTTGTTTGTACTAAATCTCTTCACATTCTCGAGAAATTTCATGTTCTACACAAAACCTCAAAAAATTTTGGACATTTTCCTCACCAATGTCAACCTGTTCACATAACACATGTTTATGGGTCTACACCACCAATTCTTGTTTTGGAATCAGTCCTTAACTTCTGATTCCTTTCTTTTTGAGGTCGGTCCAAAACTTCCGACTCTCTTTTGAGATTGATCCTTAACTTTCAATTCTCTTTTTGTAATCAGTCCTTAACTTTTGATTCTCTCTTTTGAGGTCGGTCCTTAACTTCCAACTCTCTTTTGAGATTCATCCTTGACTTTCAAATCTCATTTTGGAAACAATCCTTAACTTTTGATTCCTTTCTTTAGAGGTCGGTCCTTAATTTCCAACTCTCTTAAGAGTTTGATCCTTAACTTTTAATTCTCATTTTGGAATCAGTCCTTAACATCTGATTCCTTTCTATTCGAGGTCGGTCCTTAACTTTCAACTCTCTTTTGAGATTGATCCTTAACTTTCAAATCTCATTTTGGAATCAATCCTTAACTTCTGATTCCCTTCTTTCGAGGTTGGTCCTTAACTTCTGACTCTCTCGTTCCTTAACTTCTGACTCTCTCTTGAGATTGATCCTTAACTTTCAATTCTCATTTGGAATAAATTCTTAACTTCTGATTCCCTTCTTTCGAGGTTCGTCCTTAACTTCTGACTCTCTCTTGAGATTGATCCTTAACTTTCAATTCTCATTTCGGAATCTGTCATTAACTTCTGATTCCCTTCTTTCGAGGTCGGTCCTTAACTTTTGACTCTCTCTTGAGATTGATCCTTAACTTTCAATTCTCATTTTGAAATCAGTTCTAAACTTCAGATTCCCTTCTTTTGCGTTCGGTCCTTAACTTCCGACTCTCTTTTGAGATTGGTACTTAACTTTCAATTCTCATTTTGGAATCAATCCTTAACTTTTGATTCCCTTCTTTTGAGGTCGGTGATTCCCTTCTTTCGAGATCGGTCCTTAACTTTCGAATCTCTTTTGAGATTGATCCTTAACATTCAATTCTCTTTTTGGAATCAGTCCTTAACTTCATATTCCTTTCCTTTCGAGGCTGGTCCTTAACTTCCGACTCTCTTTAGAGATTGATCCTTAACTTTCAATTCTCATTTTGGAATCATTCCTTAACTTTTGATTCCCTTCTTTTCAGGTCGGTCCTTAACTTCTAACTCTCTCTTGAGATTAATCATTAACTTTCAATTCTCATTTTGGAACCAGTCCTTTACTTCTGATTTCCTTCTTTTGAGGTCGGCCCTTAACTTCCGAATCTCTCTTGAGATTTATCCTTAACTTTCAATTCTCATTTTGGAATCACTCCTTAACTTTTGATTCCCTTCTTTCAGGGTCAGTCCTTAGCTTCTGACTCTCGTTTGAGATTGGTCCTTAACTTTCAATTTTCATTTTGGAATCAGTTCATAACTTCTGATTCCTCTCTTTTTTTGAGGTTGGTCCTTAACTCCCGACTCTCTCTTGAGATTTATCCTTAACTTTCAATTCTCATTTTGGAAACTGTCCTTGACTTCTGATTCCTCTCTTTTTTTTGAGGTCGGTCCTTAACATCTGAATCTCTCTTGAGATTGATCCTTAAATTTTAATTCTCATTTTGGAATCAGTCCTTAACTTTTGATTCCTCTCCATTTTTTCAAGGTTGGTCCTTAACTTTAGACTCTCTCTTGAGATTGATCCTTAACTTTCAATTCTCATTTTAGAATCAGTCTTTAACTTCTGATTCCTCTCTTTTTTTTGAGGTCGATCCTTAACTTCCGACTCTCTCTTGAGATTGATACTTAACTTTTGATTATCATTTTGGAATTAGTCCTTAACTTCTAATTCCTCTCTTTTCAAGGTCGGTCCTTAACTTCCGACCCTCTTTTGCAATTAATACATAAACTTCAATTCCTACCTCAAGGTCAGCACTTACATACTGATTCCCATCCTCTACGAACATCTGAAATCTGATAATCAAAACCAACTCTCTAATCCCTATTGAGAGTCCCTACTTCTATTCTTCAATCAAATATTCACTAGCTAATTCCTAGTGGAAACAAATAACACACACAATTCTACACCTCCTTCCAGGTCTATTGACTTAAGAGTTTGTATTGTTTTTGTTGATCACATCGGTCAACGCCAATACACGCGCTGTGCTTGCCCAGCACACCACACCTATTGGGGGTCCATTTGTTGACCTCAATTTTGGTTGAGGTCTAGTTTTTCCTCTTTAGTAGCTTAGGGTCTAGCCATAGGACTTTCTTATTGACAATTCCTAGAAAACTAGAAAGGAACCCTCACCATTAGAAATTCCAAACTCCTCTTTACTCAACTTTAAGTTCCACATAGTGGTCCTAACCTCTAGCAGTTACTAGGTGGGGTAATTATGGGGTAGCCCAAGGAGAGTTCCCATAGGACTGCCTGACCTTAGAGTTGACCCTGTGTGTTCATCTAGAGCTAAGGTACTCACCTCACTCACAATCACTCACAAATACAAACCCAAAATTTCTTGACTTTGATCTTTTAATCCTTTGGGAGACTCCTGTAGATGGTCCCCTAAACCCACTAGTCCTTGACTAGGGTTTAGTTAAGACTAGTACATAGAGGACCCCATGGGGTTTCTATTGGTCCATAGCTCATTTATGATGGTTAGCTCCCCAATTCCACCAAAAATACTCAACTTGGTCTTTTTTCCACTAAACTCCCCCAAATTATCTAAGTACCCTTGAAACCCTAAATTTGGCCAAAATTCACAAATTTACCCAAAATACCAAAATTTGTTGAAAAAACATTTCAAACCTTTTGAAAACATCCAAATTACCCAAAATCACTAAAAAATTGCCAAATTAACAAAATGCCTCTCCTTAGCCAAAAATTTCAAAAATTCTAAAGAATCACAAAAATTTCCAAAACCTTCAAAATATTCCAAATTTCATTTTTCTCAACTACCATATGACCCAATTTCACCATTTTGATAAAAACCACCAAATTGCTTTTAAAAGCCTAATTTCCCTAAATTCACCTCAAATGTCCATCAATTTTGTCCCAATTTCCCCCAATTTGAATTTTAAACTCAAATTCACCTTCTATATAACCAATCAAAATCAAATCCAAGCTCAATTGGCCCATGCTTTGAGCCCAATTTTGATCTAAATCAAACCCCAATTTTGGCCATGACTTAATGTCACCAAATTGAACCTATACCCTACTCAATTTACCATAATTTCTGTTGAAAGCTCTTCATAATACTCGCACACATAAGACTTAACCTTCAATTAGCCTTGCTAAAGCCTCAATTTCATTTAATTTTGATCTAAGTCCAAAAAGTCCCAATTTTGCCCTAAATTGGCCATGTCTCAAAATTCCACCAAATTGATTTCCTTAGCCCCAAAATTGACACCCAATTTATGTTGAAAACTCTTCATGACATTTTTATTGACCACTCTCAACAAACAATTTGGACTTAGCCCAAGCCTAGCCCAATCTAGACTCAAGTCTAGCCCAACATGCCCTAAGTGACCAAAATTCCAAAATCCCTCAAATTGAACCCCAAATTGAACTCAAAATCACTTCAATCCTTCACCAAAAATTTTCAGTACAATCATCTACACAATATTGATCAATCAATTGGGCTCAAGGTCATGGCTAGCCTAGCCTAAACCTAAGCTTTAGCCAAATAGACCTACATGGACTCTTTCACCAAAAGTTGACCCAATCTAGCCAAATAGGCCAACCAAAAACCACCCCAACCAAATTTTGGACCTTATTGACCAAGCTAAACCCCATGAAACCACCTAAATGAACCATGGACCAAAGGATCCCAAAATCAAGAGATTTACTTCCAAAATTGCTTAAGAATAAGGAATTTTGCCAAAACTGAACATCTCCCCAAATTAATTATTGTGACAGATTCCCCTGGCTCACCTAACCTTCTGGCCACCTCACCTAGCCTTGCTGGCTGGCCAAGTCGCTGGAGGAGCCAAAACTGTCAGCCACCACCCAAAATTTTGAACGAATTCAAACCTTGAGACCACCTCATCCCATTTTAAATTTAGAGCTTCTCTGACTTCCATATAAGCATCATTTTACACCCCTCAATTGGCCAACAGAGCCACTCTAAGGCATTTTTATAAAACCTCCACCTCCATGGCCATGAAAGGTGTGCTGAAAATTTCTTAGGATACCCTCTGAAACCACTCTCTAAGCTTCCTTGAGACCTTCACAGTGTAACGAAACCACTCCATTGCCCTAATTCCCCTTGTCGGAGTTCAATTTTTGAGCTAAAATCCTTACCGGAGACAGAACATTGACCACCACACCTCCACAGTGCACCAAATCCAAATTAAACTCACCCACACCATCACCACATTGAACTAAGATAAAGTCCTATCAAATCCCCCTCATACAGAGCCTCCAAGATAGCTCAAAACCAACACCCAAATCCAACCTTAATTGAATTAGGGTTTACACCTTTCACCACGACTAGATGCTAAATCCTTAACCTCCTTGGACCTCCACGAACATGTCGAGCACCTCTGATCGAAGCTTCCCTTCTCAAAGCAAAAGTATTGAACTTCCCCTCTTCCCGAGCCTATTTTGATTCTCCATTTAATTAGAATTAATTTAATAGCATGTTTACTGTATGGATGTGTTCTTCACACTTAGACGACTTCATAGGATTTGATTGAGTTTAGAGGGAGATCTTAAGGTTTTAGTGTGGACGGTTCTTGGGTTAGCCTTATTATTGCGTGAACCGCGGGTTGTGTGGCATGCCATTGTGGAAAGAGCAACGAATGGGAGAGCGCTGCGTCGCCATTCGGAGCTGCCTAGGATGAGGTGGTGCCACACATTTAAATAGATGAATAGAGAATTAAATAAATTAGAAAATGATTCCTAACTTCAAAAGTTCATATCTTGGTGTAGACAAATCACAATAATAAAATAAAAATATACTCTTGTTCAGTGAACGAAGGAGAATAATATGGAAATAATTTGAAGTTTATGTGACACATATTTTATTTTGAATTAATTAAACACTAATTTGAGTCTTACAATTCTCCATGCATGTAGACATTTCACCATGACTTGACATTTTGGCATGTTGTTGCCTCTGTCTTAGGGAACATTCTCTGATTTTGCCAAAGTCAGAGGAGATCTCTAGACAAAGATCCATATTTTTCAAGTTTATGTCTATTACTTGCATAAATTAATCATAATAATTAGTATGTTGTTTAGAAAAATCCAAGAAAATTTTAAAAGGTTTGTTGGGACCAGAGAACCCTTTGGAAAATATTTCATGAGGTAAGTCATTAAGAATACACTTAACTTTCAATAAACCCTAAAATAAAAAGAAAATTAATTTGAGAAATATAAACATCTAAATGACTTGGTTTTTAATTTCCACTGTAATTTGAATTTCAGAGAACTCCCCATAAAAATTTCAAAATATTTTGAGCTCATTTGATAATTCAAATTGATTTTCTAAGTAAAATGTCATTTTTAACACTAAAATGATTTTTCACAATTACAATATAACTCAAACAATTATAAAAATTAGTTTTTGGAGTTCTCTATGATCACATAAAGTTTCTAAAAATAAATTTGTAATTAAAAAAAATTCAATTTTTAAGCCTTTCTTTAATACTTAAATTATTAAAAAATGATAAAAATCTCAAATGTAATAAAATTCATGGAAATATTCTAAATTGTTTCGTAAGCACTTAGGAGCAATCAAAATATTTTTCTTGATTTTCTAAGTGAAGATATTGAATTTTGAAGCTTAAAAGAAATTTTAAAGTTTAAAAATAGATTTTCACTAAAATAATTCCAACAATTCAAAGAAAAATCATAAAAATATGAAATCTATTTCTCTTAGTTTCTTCACCTCAAATATTTTTAATAAAAAATGAAAACTTAATTTTCCGCTTTTAAAATATTTTATTATTATTAAATGCTCCACATATAAAAATAATTCTAATAATTCAAATAAAATCTAAAAAATTATGAAATTTGGTTCCAATGATTCTCTAGTCTAATTATATATCTACTGAAAATATCAAGGGATTAGCCCTTGTGTTGGTCAAATTATGGAATTTTTTAAAAAAAATCCTATTTTTGCATAAAAATAAATATGAAAATTAAATTAAAATTTTAAAAATCACATTTTCTCTTCTGATGTCTTAGTTGACCCATCAGTGAGGTGGGCTAAAAACTCTAAAGTCATTTGAAATAAATTTTTATAAATTATGAAGTGATAGAACCTTAGGGGAAAAATGTAGTTTTAGAAATTTAGCCTTAATTAACATTTAGGCTTATGTCAAAAAAAGAAATGGGCAATCATTGATTCTAATCAACATATTTGGATGGTTAAAACACAAGGGGATTAATTGGTAGAAACCAATCCCACTTTTATAAATTAAAGGATAAATTTTTAATTTCCTTATATTATTAAAATTTGGAAGTTTAGTCAATTAAATGATCCTACACTTAAGGGTATGATTTTGGGTGTTAATAACTCACTAATTTAACACCTCTATTTCATATTCAGATGACTTTAGAAAATGAATCATCATCACTTAAAATTCAACCTTTTTTTAGAAAGAAATATAGCTAAGACATCTATCAAAAGTCTACAAGGGCTTAGTAGTGACCTAGGCTAAATCAAATTTGGTTAATGAGGATTAGAAAGGTGAACATAGTTAAAAATCAAACAACTTTAAAACACTACAAGTCTATATTAAAAAGTTGGCCAAGTTTCTTGATAACATTAACTTTCCCCTTTAAGGGTATTCACCCATGTAATCCTCAAATTAAATAATAAGTGATAATTACCCTACTCTTTGGGATAAGTGAAACATCAACGTTCATTGAGCATTAAAGGTATTTATAGGATCGGTTATTAAGCAACATAATAAGAGTAAAAAGAGCTCGAGAAGTTTCACCAGACAGAGAGAGGGAAGCATGGACCTGCTTCTTTCTCCAGATCTGTTGGATACCTCGGAGGTCTACTAAACTTAATATGTGTTTCTTAACAAAAATAATTCTTAATCAAATTAATAGAGACCCACCAAGATATGACCTAGGGTTGGGTAGATCACTGAAACCTTACTTTTCCGCTTTATATAGAGTGCTCTCACATGCATTTTGAGTTTCAGATGATGGAACGAGAAGACTCGTCAGGTACGCTTTTTATAATTTACAGTGCCATCTTTATTGTACTTTCATATTGTACTTTTTATGCTTACAAAACTTGCATGTTAAACAATGATGTCACCCTGCATGAAAATCAAAAGTAAAAAAAATCAAGATAAAATTCACCGCCACAACATTCAAAATATAAGACAAGTCAAAATTTAATCACAAACATCACACAAAACAACAATTGCAACAAAATTAAGACGTCTCTATCAGATGATAAGGAATATCTCGAAGGAGGTAACCTACAGTTGCTAATGAGGATTCCCACAGTCTAAATGAAACTATGGAACTCATTAAGTTGAGTTTAGAAAATTCATTTGGACTAAGTGAATCCAATAGAAAATAGTGGTACCAGAATAAGGGAACCGTAGGATCCTAACTAGAGTCGCTCTAATAAACTTTAATATACCCCATAACATTTAAAGAACTACAACCATAGTGTCGTTTGATTTGACATCATAACTTGACACACTAAAAAACTCAAACTCGTCACGACAAAGAGCTTGGATTTAGCATTGTGGGCAGCACGACCATCTTCAATAGCAAAACTTGTCTTCTCCAGCTAAACCATTTACTTCCATACATCAAGCCATAGGATTTTGAGGTTGTTTACTTATGCAACATAAATTTTCACTTTATCCTTATGCCTTTGTACAGCTTTGTTGTACAATCTAAGACTTAACTCATCTTAGGATTCAGAGGTCGTCGTCTGTTATGACTTAAACCCTCACATCTTCAAGGCTATTTATGTGATCATTTCACATAAATGTAAGCCCTAAAATAATAAAATTGGTAGGATGAAAATCCTAAATATTTATTATTAAAACTGAAGCCAAACAATAAGATAGACAGAGAAGTCTCTAAGGTTCTCCTTCAGATCTATGACATGCCTTAGTTCTTCCTCCTTTGGATTATACAAAAAATGCCCAAATTTGAGCCAATCCCATTTCACGCCTGTTTGTCCGATCTCATTGAAAAGTCCAATCCTTTTCAACTCCTTGAGATAATATTTCATGATTTTTATCAAGAATTTTCTTAAGTGACTTCGGTCATTTAAGATTTAATTAACTATAGGGGCTTGCCCTTATAGAAAGCTTGTCCAAACCCAGCTTAAAATAAACCTTATTTAATTCTTCATATTAAATAGGGGTAACTATCGGCAAATAAAATGGTTCACATAATAAACAGACGTCATTTATTTTTTAGTTTATTTAATCGAGTCTCATCCTTAAGTCTTGTGTTTGTCTTTCGGGACAGATACATGGTTTGAGGTATAGTGCTCTTTCATTTAAACTGTGTAAAATATGAGGTCAATTTGATTTCATGTTTTTCTAAACTATATATATATATAAGTAAATTAAATGTCCTTCCGAAGCAGACGACGGGATTTCGATTCCGGCAATCGACAGCTTCTAATGGACAACTCCACACCCAAAATAATGCCGACACTCCAGCATTCCAGCCTCTCCCCACCACTGAAGAACCCTAATTTTAAACTTGAAATCCAAGGTCTTTTTTTTATCATTCCATAAAACCTCCTTAAACTTTAAATTAAACCACTCCCGAGCATCCCCAAAGTAAGAGAGGAAGTTCCCCATCAAAACCTCCATCTGCAGAGCTCTCTAACCCAGTCCTAGACCAAGACCTCCCCACATGTTTAAGGAAGTCTTGCTCAAAGCAGTCACTAGAGAAAACCAACACTTCATGGAGGTTCAACAGACTCCACTGAAGCTTCTTCAAGCTTTTGATTGAGGCTTCCCCTCTCAGAGAAAGGTATAACCCATTTTCCCCCAAATCAACCTCAGTTTGGGCTTTTGTGAAAAAAAGGTTTAATTTCATGGGCATGTAACCATATAGATAGGTTTGTCTAGACCAGATGAAAGTGTAGGAACAAAACCCATGTGAATTCATTGAGTATCATGCGAGATCTTAGGGTTTTATGTTGGACATTTCTTGAGTTAGAACGGTTGAGGACAATGGCAAAGAGCCATTGTATTACGTGTGTATCATTTGGACGGCTGAGATCCCGCCGGACGGAAGGATGGAATGATAAAGTGTAAACGTATGAAAGTTGACTCAGATGGAGACGCCAAATGGTGGAACGACGTGTGTGAGCTTGGAGCTACCTAGATTGCTCTGGCGCTGACTCAGATAAGTAGGAAATTAAAAGATATTTTATTTAAATTAATTCTAGAACTTAAAAAATGCATAACTTGGTGTAGAAAAATCATAAAAGTAAATTAAAAATATTCTATTGCTAAGTGAATTGAGAAAAATAATGTGGAATAAAAATAAAAATTATTCGATGTGTCTTTGATTTCTAATTAATTAAATAGTTTCTCTACTATTTTAATTCTAATTAAGTAAATAATAATCACCATGACTTGAAATTTTAAGGGTTGATTCCTCATGTTAATAGTGAAGTTCTCTAATTTTTCCAAGGTCATATAACATCTCTAACTTTAAAAACCTTTTTTTTTTAAGCCTAGATGGCTATGTTTGTGTAAATCGTTATATAAATTAAAGTATAAATTAAAAAAATATGGGACTTATTTTGGTTGGTTCCATATGGTTAGAGGATCTTTGGAAAAATACAAATTAAGTTTAAATATTTATGTAAAATACTATAGTTAATTAATTCGTAAAAACTCACTAAAATTAAAATAAATAAAATAATATTAAAAAATTAAAAAAAATGATTGAATACTATAAATAATAATCATCCTAACTCACTAGAAAACTTTGAAATTTATTTGAATTACTTTGAGCACTAAAGTCTATTTTCTAAGTAAAATGATATTTTTCCATTAAAATAATTATATTAAATTAACTATACTAAGGACAATTATGAAGAGTTATTTTCTGAGTTCCGTTTTACCAGGGGCACTTAAGATTTTTTTTTTGAATAAATAGTTCATTTTAAAGCTATATTATTTATTAAAAATAATTAAAAAATGATAAAAAAATTTAAAAAATATGAAAATAAAAAAAATTATTCTTAATTGTTTTCTAATCACTTAGGACATTTTAAATAATTTTTCCTAATTTTTCTGATTTAGTTATGTATTTTAAAATTTTAAAAATGTATTTTCTATTTTTTTCATTAAAATAATTATAATAATTTTTTTTTTTGTAAAAATAATAATTTGATTTCTTAGAGTTCTCTGAACTCAAGGAGATTTAATAAAAATATAAAAAGTGATTTTTGAAATCAAAACATTTTTTTTGTTTAATTAATCATTAAAATAAAAAAAAATTTATAATAATTAAAATATAAATTTAAAAATTATGAAATTTTGTCAAGGTGGTCTCTTACCTAGGTAAATCTCCAACAATTTTCTCATGAACAAAACTTTTACATTAACTAGTTAAATAAATTAATATTGAAAATTCTATTTTTGAGTTAAAAAATTTATATAAATTAAAGATATTTATGAAAAATTGTATTTTCTCCTCTAAAATTATAATTGAGACCCTTGAGTGGAGTATCATAAAAATTTTAAAGTTATTTGAGTTATATTTGATGAGTTATGAAGTGGAGTTGCCCTTGGGGCAAAATGGTAATTTCAGATTTTGATTGCATAGTTAAAGTTTCGTATTAACCAGAGGTTAAATGGATAATTTTGAACATAATGAAATTTTTTGGAGGTTCGAAATATAATGGGTTAAAAGGTAGAAACCAATTTGCCACCTTTTCATGATAAGGGTAAAACTATAATTTTGTTAATTGTTATGACTTGGAAGTTAATCAAATTAGATGTTACTAAAGTAACATGATTAATTTAAGAAGATAATAATTCACTCATTTGAAGCCCCTAATTGGTGATTAGTTGATAGCATGAATTTTTTTAATAAGAATATGTATCACTCAAATTGACATTTCGATAATAAAAAATTTGCCCATGAAATTGTTGAACGCTTAGTAGTGAGCTAGACTTAATCCAAGGTTTTTTTAATGAGGTCTAGAAAAGAAAGACATGATTGATTAACACCTCTAAACACTATAAGCCCAATTTTAGTGGTGGTTAAAAGATCTTCAATGACTTGAGTTTTTCTTAGAGGTACTCATTCACATAACTTTTATGTAAAAAATTAACTGATTGTCTGATTACCCCACTCTTGGGATAATTAAAACATTAGGTTCACTGAGCATAGAATGTATTATTTCATTAAAACTAAATTTAAAGTTTCATATGATTAATTGAACAACATAATAGGTTCAAATGAACTCGAAACATTTCAAAGGGTTCTAAAAGTTGTTAGGATTGTTCCTCAAACACTTTTAAGATATTTTGGATATTTTGAAAGATAATTGGACTTATTATACATTGTTCCAGAAAATTATTCATTAAAACTATTAAGGACCCTTTTGTAGCAATTCATTCAACTAGTTTTCTTGTTTTTTATTCTTGCAATTTATTTAAGAATACTATAAAGTTATACAAGTTGTAAGTTCTAATATTTTAGCGAGAGCAACATGAAAATGACAGGTATGCCTTTAAAGTTTTATTTACTTTATGTCATTTCATTTACTGCAACTTACTACTGCTTCTACATGCCAAGCATGCTTGGTTGATACAAAGAAAACTTTTCAAAATTAAATTAATTTTCAAAATTAAATTAAACCATTTTCATAGGTAACCATAAATCCTTTGAATTACAACTTCATAACACGTCCTTTTGAATTTACGAGAGTCCCTCAGATGAGGTAACCGACAGTTGCTAAGGAGAACTCCCCGGTTTAAATTAGCTTAACAACTCGTTTAAGCTAAATAAATTTAAAAAGAAAATAGTGGTACCGGAATGAGGGGACCATGGGATCCTAACCAGTGTCTCTCTAATCAATTTTAACCCCCACCCCCGCCCCCCCCCGGCCGCCCATAATGATTGAATTGTAACTTATCATTTAAACCTTTGAACCTTTAGACTTTAGGACTGCTACTTCACCGAGGAGCTTAGAACTAGCTACAAGGGCAGCCTTCTATAAGAGAAAGTGGTTCTACAACATTAATCTCTTCATTTGAATTAAAAAACAAGCATTTCAAGGTTGTTTGCCTACCACAGCATAAAACCTCATTTTATCTTTAGGCATTTGCACAATCATGTTATGCAAATTAAGCCCTAACTCATTCTAGACAACAAGATTGTTATTTGTTACATCTGATTCCTTTCCTTTCGAGTTCCGTTCTTTACTTCCAACTTACTCTTAAGATTGATCCTTGACTTTCTATTCTCATTTTAGAATAATCCTTAACTTCTGATTCCCTTCTTTCGAGGTCGGTCCCAAATTTCAAGATATTTGATGGGACTAGAAATCCCAGACAACATATAGCACATTTCCGAGCCAACTATGGCAACACGAGGAATAGTGAAGCTCTACTCTTCCAGCAGTTCGTCAGCAGCTTGTCAGGAATTGCTTTCAACTGGTTCGCTGACTTGCCCAATGGGTCGGTTAAACATTTTTCGAGTTGGAACAGCTGTTTGTGAAAAGATTTACTGGGGCACAACATAATGTGTCTATTGGAGAGCTGATGATGAAAAAATAAAAGCCTAGCAAAACTTTGGTGGACTAATACTTGGGTGGAGAAACCTTAGCATGAAATGTGAACCTCAGCTACAGGAACATCAAGCGATTGAGATTTTACTCAAACCTTAGCATGAAATGTGAACCTCAGCTACAGGAACATCAAGCGATTGAGATTCTACTCAAAATCATTCATGGGCCATTAGATTTCATGCTTACCCTTGACAGGCTATATTTTGAGGTGGAGAAACCTTAGCATGAAATGTGAACCTCAGCTACAGGAACATCAAATGTTAAAATTCCCCTGAAAAGCATTCATGGGCCAGTAGCTTTCATGCTCAAGGGACTCACCATCAAATCCTTCGAGAAGCAACAGTCTTCAAGTGGAAATTAAGCACATGAAGCCACACAAAAAGGCTAAGGTGACCAGGGTGTTCAAAAAGAAATCAGGAGTATTAACGACCATTGACAAAGGAAATCAGCCGATAAAAATATATGTAGAAGAGCCTCGCCAGCCTTTGTCACAGTACTTTCAGAAACAGAGTAGTCTATCCAACCAGCGACCACCTCAAGAAGGATCACCTCGACCAGGGGGTAAGAAAATGTCCGTGTCAGAGTGACATAAAAAGATGTCTTCTTTCAAAGATGAAGCTATACCTAAAATATTCAGAAATCTGATGAAGAAGCCATAGTTCAAACTACCAGATCCGAAAAAGCTCAAAGAGGTGGATAAGAAGAATGAACCAAATTATTGCCTATACAACCAGTTGCTTAGGCACACTATAAAAAAAATGATTCGTCTTTAAAGATTGGCTTGAGAGGAACTTTAAGAAGAAAATATAAAAATCCTAAAAGAATATTTAAAAGAACCTGAAAAAGGTTCCATAAATATGATTTCAGCCGAGCCAATCTCCCCAATTGATCTGTACATTGGAACAGAGGGATGGAGTACAACTTGGGATGAACTCAAG
Organism: Phalaenopsis hybrid cultivar; assembly: GCA_002079205.1. Classification (NCBI taxonomy): domain Eukaryota; kingdom Viridiplantae; phylum Streptophyta; class Magnoliopsida; order Asparagales; family Orchidaceae; genus Phalaenopsis; species Phalaenopsis hybrid cultivar. The sequence continues at coordinate 108,921 of JXCR01144800.1, read as the reverse complement.
AAGGTCCTCAATCAAATACATGATCCATCAAAACAATCTTCTGCATATACAAGAGAAGAAAGATGGAATGAGGTCTGAAGCAGATCATCCAAGAAAATACCGAACAAGGTCCAGTCTGCATCAAGACAAACCTCCATTCAGAGTCCGCAGCACACCAAGCCCGAGATGAAGGTTTTTTCAAGAGAGTTGTCGTCGTCGAGGACAAAGAAGAAGAATAGAAGCGTTACTACAAAGATTAATAGCACGGGGGATAGGATAGAGGCTGCCTCTTCTAGATTGGTTGTCTCGGAGTTGGGGAAGAAAATCCTCAAACCCTTGACTTTGTATGATTATTTTTTTGCCCCTTCGGGTTCTTATGAATATAATGATTGTGATTTTGGCTACATTTTAATTGTTTCTGGTGATATCATAACTGATTATGACCAATCGAGCTTTGTTTTTGATCCCCAAATTGATCTTCAAATCATACTTGAATCTGATGAACTCGTTGTCAAGTTGAAAGAAGACGTCAATGACACCACTTATGACAACATCAATAACGAGGAGCCAATTCTCAAGAATCACGGTACATCGCTTACCATCAAATTAGATCTATCCAACAAATAGGAAGAGACACAAGAAGCTTCAATAATGATATCTCAAGAAGAAGAAATCACAGAAGTTAACTTAAGGAGCGGAAAAGTGTTACCACCAAGAACAACTCCAACATACGAAAGAAAGCAGATAATGACCCAAGAAGAGATATCTCCACCTCCACCAATGGAAGAACCACAAGATCAAGATAAAATCAAAGGATCATACAAAGTAGACTATAGTGTGCTAGCTCATCTTAGGAAGTTGCCGGCCTGATTAAGCATCTACGATGCTCTGATCCTGTCAAAAGAAAATGAGAGAGTCTCTGGTTACAGCTTTGCTTGACCCAAAAATTTGCTTAGCTTAGTTGAAAAGCACATCCTCAGATGAAGTTTGTTTGTTAAAAGAACAGCCTGGGGTAACCTTCACAGATGGAGATTTGCTACTCGGTACCGCTGACCACAACCGTCCACTCTACATCTCCGTCAACATCGGCAGATTTGTGTTGTCTAAAGTTTTTGTAGATCTTGGAGCATCTCTTAACTTGATGAGCCTATGAAATCTGGGCTATTTGGATATTGAAGCTCAAGAGCTTACGACCGATAAAATTATGTTAAGAGGATTCAACCAAAAGGGACAAAGTGCCCTCGAATCAATTACATTACTTATGAAGGTTGGAGAACTCCTAACAACCACTAAATTTCATGTCATGGACGTCGAGACCTCTTTTAATGCTCTGTTGGATCAACTATGGTTTCATTAACACAATTATCATCTCTACATCGTGCATCAAATACCGTAAAGATGGTCAAGAAAATTGCATCAAAGGAGACCTACAACCATTTTCAGAACATGAAGTTGGTATTCATGAAGATGCTGCCTACTACGCGCCTCCAAAGAAGATTGTATTCTCTCGTGAAATTATCACGAAAAAAGATGAAGATTCAGAAGAATTACGAAGAGGAGGCCATTCAACTCCACTTTAGCGATCTTCCACCACTCCCTTACAACGAGTTGGTGAAAGTTCTTTTAGTTCGCGCACTCAAGATCGAGGCCGGGGATGTGGACGAGGAAGGATCAACTTAATTGTTGAACGGTTTAGACAAAACATTAAAGTTGGTGATGACGACAGTTCTGAAAATGAGATAATGATGACAAGACAGAAGAAACCTCAGTATGAGATATCCTTAGAAGATACAGAGAATAGTGAATATGAAATAATGTATGATCAGAAAAACCACTATGTGAATGTTATGACCCTTACTCTGATTCTCCCTAAAAAATTTGAGAGATTAAAGGTCAAGGAAGTCTATAGTGTTGGTTCAAAGCCGATCAAATTTTACCGTGCTTCTACCTCTACTGAGCTTGAAAAACATGTAAATTTGGATGATGATCCTAATGAATTAATGGAATTTCCTTTTGGTTACTTCTCCCCTTGTTTTCAAAAGTTAATTCAACAAGGACACTTACCAAAACAAATTCCAAAAGATAAATTTCAACTTTTTGAAAAATTAAGAAATGGTAAAATTTGGACTCCAAACTCAAAAGAAAGTCTCAGATTTGGTACAATCGGACCAGTCGATGATTCTGAATTTTGCATGGTTGTTACTGATGAGTCAAAAGAGGATTTCCTCGATGTAGAGGATGGCTCTACTAATCAACTAATAGGAGATGCTCCCCAAGAATTTGAGGAATAAATTAAATCTGCCATTGATGAATTGAAAGAGATTAACCTCGGGACTGAAGAACAAACCCGACCTACATTTATAAGTTCTCTATTCAATTATAAAGAATCTGTAGAATTGATCAAAATATTAACAAAATTCAAAGATTGCCTTGCATGGAGCTACGATGAAATGTCAGGACTGTCAGCAGAGGTTGCAGTCCATAAACTCGGGGTGGACAAGAATATAACCCCAGTAAAATAAGCTTCCAGGAGAATGCGCCTCGAAATAGAACAACAAGTCATGACCGAGGTGAAGAAATTAATAGAAGCCAAATTTGTAAAAGAAGAGCAGTATTCCACATGGTTAGCTAATATTGTACCTGTTAAGAAGAAAAATGGACAGATCCGCGTTTTTGTCGACTTCAGAGATTTGAACAAGGCATGTCCAAAAGACGAATTTCCACTACCCATACCAGAGATGAAGGTGGATATCGCCTCAACACATGAAATTTTCTCCTTCATGGATGGATCATTGGGATACAACCAAATCAAGATGGCTTCCGAGGATCCAATAGTTACAGCCTTCAGAACACCAATTAGAATTTTCTGCTATACAGTGATGTCGTTTGGCCTAAAGAACGCCGAAGCAAAATATTAGCGCACAATGATGAAGATTTTTGACGACCTCATTCATAACCAAGTAGAAGCTACGTGGATGATCTGATCATTAAAAGTAAACAAAAAATAGACCATTTGTACGATTTGAGGATTACGTTTGAAAGGCTACAATGATATGACCTTAAAATGAATCCCTTAAGTGCGCCTTTGGTGTTACCTCCAAGAAATTTCTAGGATTCGTTGTTCGTCATCTAGGAATAGAGATCGACCTGGATAAAATTAAAGCTATCTTGGAAATGCCTCCTCATAAAACCTTGAAACAACTACGTTCCTTCCAGAGGAAGTTGGCATATCTGAGACGCTTTATTTCTAATCTCTCAGGTAGGTGTCATCATTTTTTGGCATTAATTAAAAAGGATGCTAAATTTATTTGGGAAGAGAAATGCCAGCGGGCTTTCGAGGATGTTAAACAATAGTTAATGACACCTCTTGTCTTGACAGCCACCTATTCCAAGGAAACCGTTGATACTTTGTACCGCGGCCTTAGATGACTCTCTTGGAGCCCTCTTATCCCAAGTCAATGATAAGGGTAAAGAAAATGCACTCTACTACTTGAGTCGTCGCCTAATACTGACGAAGATAACGTATCCACCTATTGAGAAGCATTGTCTGACATTGATTTTTGTTGCCCAAACGCTTAGACATTACATGCTTTCTCATAAGATTACCCTAATCTCAAAAGTTAATCCATTGTAATATATGATGACCTAACCAACACTCTCCGTACGTTTAGCAAAATGGTCAATGATCTTATTGCAATTTGATATAACTTTCACTCCCCTCCGTTCTATCAAGGGACATATACCAGCAGAATTTCTCGTTGCGCACCCACTGCCAGTTGGGTCTTCTCTCAACGACGAGTTACCAGACGAGCAAATATTACAAATGGAATTCTCCAGTGCACAACGTTGGGAGATGTACTTCGACGGTGCTTCGTCAGCCAAAAATGACAAAGGATCTGACACAGTTACACCAGGCAAAGCAGGGATCAGTTTGATCTTTATCACACGAGATAAAGGTATGTTGAGGTTCTCATACCACCTGATAGAGTCGTGCACCAATAATGAAGCAGAATATGAAGCTTTAATCATCAGATTGGGAATGACAATCTCAATGGATATAACAAACATTGCCATCTATGGTGACTCCCAACTCATCATCCAGCAAGTCGCCGGACAATACAGAATTTTGAAACTAAGATTAGCAGAATACCATCAGTACACGATGAAGCTCCTGGAACAAAGTCTTGATGTGACTTTCTATCGAATTCTTAAGGGAGATAATGCCCATGCTGACGCTATACCAAAACTTGCTCAGGAAATGGCATGTCCCTCGGAGGATTCCATTGAAATCATAGTGCAAGGAAAATAAGTCTTGTCTTAGATCGTTCTCTAAACTCTACACAAGCTCAGAAAATAAGAAGAAATAAATAAAGTTGCAGACATCAATGAAGATTGGCGCAAGACATTAATAGAATATTGCATACTGGAAAGCTTCCAGAAGACAAGTCTGAAGCGCATCATATCACAAGAAGGGCTATGTCTTACGCCCTAGTGGGAAATATTCTATACAAATGATCATTTGATCAAATGTGGCTACGGTGTTTGGGAGGGCCCGAAGCACAAAATATTGTCAAAGAGGTGACATGTCGGATTGTGTGGCGATCACCAGTCAGGGCCAAAAATAAAAATGAAGATCAAAAGACTCGGATATTATTGGCCAGCAATGAGGTCTGATTGCATGGATACAATAAGAAAATGTCACCAATGCCAAGTGCATGGGATGGTCTTACACAAGCCTCCAAATGTGCTACACCCAACTGTTGCCTCGTGGCCATTCGAGTGCTGGGGCGTGGACATAATAGGTCTGATAGACCCTCCATCTTCCAAAGGACACAGGTTTATGCTTTTCGCTACATATTACTTCTCCAAATGGGGAGAGGCAGTACCGTTGCGTGAGATTACGGCACAGCACGTCCTTCAATTTTTTAAAAGCCAAATTGTCTACCGTTTTGGAGTACAGTTAAGAATAATTTTTGACAATAGGATAGCTTTTAGAAGCACAAAGATCTACAATTTTGTCAAAAGACATGAGATAGATTAGAGATACTCTACGATTTACTATCCTAGAGCAAATGGTCTGGCTGAAGCCTTCAACAAAACTCTGGTATAGATTTTAAAGAAAACACTTAATGAAAACAAAAGGGATTGGCACAAAAAACTATTAGAAGCCTTGTGGGCTTACTGGATGACTTGCAGGACTCCCACTCAGTGTACTCCCTACATACTCATGTATGGGTCTGAGGTCGTGCTATCTCTAGAATTTTAAACACCGTCTCTTAGAGTTGCTGGTTCCAACCAACTCACAAAAAGAGAAATTGCAAAACTCAGACTTGAAGAACTGGAGAGTCACGAGGGAAAACGACTAGAAGCACAACAACATTTGTAGCTTTACCAGGCAAAGATGGTACAAGCCCATGACAAATGGGTCCGCCCAAGGACATTCAAAGTTGGTGACCTCGTGCTTGTGCTCAAAAGGCCTAATCTTGCACGCCGCAAAATATTTAAAATATTCAAGCTAATTTGGGAGGGACCATTTGTCGTTGAAAAGATCTACACAGGAGGATCCTACCATTTAGTGGACTTCCAGGGTGAAAGACCCATGTTACCAATAAATGGACGATATCTAAAAGCCAATTATGCAGTCTGATGCTGCTTGCCTCTGCTTGCTTTGAAATTTTGAAACTTTGATTTTTTGGGGGTTATTTATGTGGCAAAATGTCTATGATAGGGTCCAAATTTTGTAATTAACCTCAATAAAATGAAAATTTTAAACTTCAATTTTTTTTTTCCTTTCTACTTTTGAGTATAATGTTCCACAAAAATTTAGATAAAATTTATATATAAGTAAACAATTTGTTTCACTAAAATAAGCTAAAATTCATTTTAATAAATAATTTGTTTTGTTTTTGTTCATGCTAAGTTTCGGCTCACTAACGTTTTTCCTGTCGCCTGCAGAAAAATGTCGGGACAGAGGTTGATCTTTGCTTTCAAGGACTGCTGGAGCCTCGCACTAAATGAGGAGATGGTGCCCAGGGCGGTACCATAGACTTCAATATGCATTTTAACCAGGTTGACATGGACTATGAAGGTCCTCTCGTGAATGTAGTCAGCTTTAGAGAAAAAGAGGGATTTCCTTCACTGCTGAGGGTGACCGCCAAAGATAATGCATCACATAGAGGCAAGAATGTGATGACGGAGCAAGATCCGATGGAAGGGCCCAGCAGTCTACCCTCCATGGTAGCTACACCGACTGGAGGCTTAGTAGCCGCCAATAACAAACGACTACCAGGTGCTTTGCTTCGCAGGACACAACGCAAGATTGCCAGCCGTAAGAAGCAGAGGGCTTTTCTATGAAAAGAATGCAGACGTCAGAGAGAGAGACAAAAAACTTACTCACTCCTATCCTAAGGGGCATATCTATGATCCAGACATGAAAGAAACTTCTGCTAACCTACCCACCATGGATGAAGAACCAGGGTTCGTCGCAAAGTCAGATTCACTTTCAGCTTCAGATGTTTTATGCAAGGGTTGCTCGACTTGTGAAGCTGAAGTACCTGCTGGGACATCAACCATAGGGGCATTTGTAGAATGCTTGGATTCTAATGTTCTACATTTACAACGTTTCAGTACATCTTAGACTGTAGATTTTATGATGGATGAGCCATACGTCCCACTGGGGACAGAACAGTATGTACCATGGAGCCCAGGGTCATACATCCTGCTAGATGCCGAGTCTCGTGTTCCATATCAGCCAGCTCCAGTTTGGGATCCTGCCAATGTTCAAAAGGAGGAATGCCTGCGACAGCTACCGACTCCTAGTACGATGGAGTACTACAAAATAAGCAAAGTAAATAAAAGAGAAGTTGAATTTTATAGAGAAGTTCAGGGAAAATTCATCAACATACTGGAGAGATTAAAACTGTATACCAGAGTCTTCTCAGAAACTGACAAACAAAGTATTCTTTACTACATTTTTGACCTAAGGGATAGAGGTCGAGCAGGTTTACTTATGGAATTGACCTATTCCGAGCTTAAGAAGTGGATGTGAGGAAAAGGGAGGATTACTATCCGGTGTGGCTGCTGCTACAACTTCACAAATGACAGACAGGAGAATTCGCCTGGGATCCTCAGACATGATCAAGTAGAGCCACTACTGCCAATGATAAAGTAGATGATCAAAAGAATGGTTAGATGAAGTATTCTGCCTGCTACCTGCTCTCCAAATAGTTGTATTATCAACATCTACGATGAGGGTGATTGCATTCCTCCACACATCGATCACCATGACTTCATGAGTCCTTTTTGTACGGTCTGATTCATGAGTAAAAGTAACATCTTATTTGGGAAAGAAATTGACATCATCGGCCCTAGTGAGCTTAGAGGCTCTGTGGAGATTCCCTTACCAGTTAGCTTAGTGCTTGTTCTTAAAGGAAATGGGGCAGTTGTCGCCATATATTAAATTCCAGGAGGAAGACACCGTAGGGCGTCCGTGACCTTCTGTAGGATGAACTACAACAAAATAACATATGGATTTCAGCCAGAACAGGAACTGGAAGAGCTACTGCCGTACGAGCTATGAGAGGGTTGTACCTCTAAGTACATGCAAGAGGAACTCTTATCTTGAAGCATGGCTTAGAAGGTCTGCTCGATCAAGAGCACGTCGAACCTGACATGGTTGGTCAGAGAGTTCACTTTCTTTTTTTTTATATAGCAACATGATATGTATCTGATATATTCAGCCTACAATGTATTCATGGGATGAGAAGTTCTGGATGTACTTCAACATGAACTATATATTGTACCTTCTTAGGCGTTAGCCTATGTTTGATCTGTGACATCTTTATTGGTGCATATTAATGGAAATTTCTCTAAAAATTGTGCTTTTTTTTCAATTGCCTTTTTGAGCGATGGATGGAAGCCACCAACCACGCGTTGGTTCAGAATTTCAATGAACGAAGAACAAAAAAACAAATAAAATTTAAATAATCATAAATGAATAAACGACAAAATAATTTTCGTTTGAAAATCAACCAACTAAAATTAAAATTTTAAAGACATATTTTGAAAAATTAAATGTGATAAAAATAAAAGAAAAGAAAATGAATCTGTTGAGTGGATTTTCTCATTTTCAAAGTTTCTTACTCTTTGTGCGCTTAACACAACCATCGTGATCTGCATTAACTTTCTTCACATCCCCGCGGAATTTCACATTCTGCACAAAACTCTACAAATCTTATTCAACAAAATCAACCTTTTCATATATCACATTTCTGCAAATTCAACATCATAAACTCTCAACACTATTTTCATATTACTCATGGAGTCAGAACCAAATTTTGACTCCCCATATTTGAAATTGGTATAAGAGCCCCTTTACCTATCCTTAATCTTTGAGGTCGATTCCTGACTTCTGAATCTCTTTTCAAAAATGATAACTTAAATTCAATTTTCCTATTCCCTCATATATTTTCTCTTGTCACCGTTTGGGTTGGATGTGAGTCCTGGTGCTTTCCTTCCTAACGTGATGCATATATTTTCTAGTTACCTCTTGAGTTTGATGTGAGTCCTGGTGCTTTCCTTCTCAATATAACACACATATATTTTCTTGTTACCTCTTGTGTTGGATGTGAGTCGTGATGCTTTCCTTTGCAATGTAACACACATGTATTTTCTTGTTACCTCTTGAGTTGGGTATGAGTCATGGTGCTTTCCTTCTCAATGTAACACATATATTTCCTTGTCACCGCTTGGGTTGGATGTGACTCCTGGTGCTTTCCTTCATAACGCGACACATATATTTTCTTATTACCTCTTGAGTAGGAAATTAGTCCTGGTGCTTTCCTTCTCAATGTAACACATATATTTCCTTGTCACCGCTTGGGTTGGACGTGAGTCCTTGTGCTTTCCTTCCTAATGTGACACATATATTTTCTTGTTACCTCTTGAGTTGGATATGAGTCCTGGTGCTTTCCTTCTCAATGTAACACATATATTTCCTTATCACTGCTTGGGTTGGATGTGAGTCGTGGTGATTTCCTTCCTAACGTGACACATATATTTTCTTTTTACCTCTTGAGTTGGGTATAAGTCCTGGTGATTTCCTTCTCAATGTAACACATATATTTCCTTGTCACCACTTGGGTTGGATGTGAGTCCTGGTGCTTTCTTTCCTAACGTGACACACATATTTTCTTGTTACCTCTTGAGTTTGATATGAGTTCTAGTGCTTTCATTCTCAATGTAACACATATATTTCCTTGTCACCGCTGGGGTTGGATGTGAGTCCTCGTGCTTTCCTTCCTAACGTGACGCATATATTTTCTCTTTACCTCTTGATTAGGATATGAGTCCTAGTGCTTTCCTTCTCAATGTAACACATATATTTCCTTGTCACCACTTCGGTTGGATGTGAGTTGTAGTGCTTTCCTTCCTAACGTGACGCACACACTTTCTTGTTACCTCTTGAGTTGGATGTGAGTGTTAGTGCTTTCCTCTTCAATGTAGCATATATTTCTTCATCATATTTTGGGTTGGATGTGAGTCCTAGCGCTTTCCTTCCTAAGATGACATATATATTCTCCCTGTCACATGTCAGTTCGAATATAACTCCCCAATGGTAACTTGAACTGGTACAGTCCTTTCTTTCTGGAGAGATATCCTTAATGGTCACCGTCTTATACACTGTTGTTACCCTTTAGAGCTAGATGTGAGCCTCTATGTTTTCCATCTCGATTGGGTCCTCCCACACAATCCTATTCTCAAATTTTGAAATCAGTTTTAAGACCACCTTAAATGGATTATGACATCTCATTCTTATTTCGGGATTGATACCCAAATTTCAATTCCCACCTTTGGGTCAGCACATATATACTGACTCCCATCCTTTATAAATACCTAAAATTTCATAACTCAAAATTCACTCTCCAATCCCTAGTGAGAGTCCCTACTCATTAATTTTAATCAAACTATCATCTGCTAATTTTCCAGTGAAAACAAATCACACACACAACTTTACACATACTTCTGGGTCTGTTGACTTAGGAGTTTGTATTGGTTTTTTTTATCTCGTCTGTCAACGCCAATACGCGCTATGTGCTTGCCCAGTACACCACACCTATTTGGGGTCCATTTGTTGACCTCACTTTTGGTTGAGGTTTAGTTTGTCCTCTTTAGTAGCCTGAGGTCTAACATAGGACTTTCCTATTGACTATTCTTAGAAAACTAGAAAAGGCACCCTCACCATTAGAAATCCCGGACTTTCCTATTGACTATTCTTAGAAAACTAGATAAGGAACCCTCACCATTAGAAATTCTATACTCTTTTTTACTCAACTTGAAGTTCCATATATTGGTTCTAACCTCTAACACTCAGTAGGTGGGGTCACTATGGGGGAACTCAAGATGAGTTACCTTTAAGACTGCTGGACCTTAGGGTTGACCCTGGGTGTTGGTCTAGGGTTTAAGGTACATACTTGCACTCACAATCATTCACTAAACTTAAAGTTCTAGGCTTTGATCCCTTAATACTTTTGGTAGACTCTTGTAGGTGGTCCCCTAAACCCATTATCCCTGGGCTAGGGTTTGGCTAAGACCACTACATAGAGGACCTAAAATGGGGTTTCCATTGTTCTATGGCTTATTGATGGTGCTTGACATTTCAACTCTACCAAGATACCCAAACTACCCAGAATCACCAAAATTGGCCAAAATACCAAAATACCCATCTTTGGGTTAGCACCTATATACTCACTCCCATCCTTTATAAATACCTAAAATTTCATAACTCAAAATTCACTCTCCAATCCCCAGTGACAGTCCCTACTCCTTAATTTCAATCAAACTATCATCTGCTTAATTCCCAGCAGAAACAATTCACACACACAACTTTATACATACTTCTAGGTCTGTTGACTTAGGAGTTTGTATTGGTTTTTTTTATCTCGTCTGTCAACACCAATATGTGCGATGTGCTTGCCCAGTACACCACACCTATTTGGGGTATTTTTGTTGACCTCACTTTTGGTTGAGGTTTAGTTTTTCCTCTTTAGTAGCCTGAGGTCTAGCTATAGGACTTTCCTATTGACTATTCTTAGAAAACTAGACAAGGAACCCTCACCATTAGAAATTCTACACTCTTTTTTACTCAACTTGAAGTTCCATATATTGGTTCTAACCTTTACCACTCAGTAGGTGGGGTCACTATGGGGGAACTCAAGATGAGTTACCCTTAAGACTGCTGGACCTTAGGGTTGATTTTGGGTGTTGGTCTAGGGTTTAAAGTCATACTTGCAGTCACAATCATTCACTATCCTAAACTTAAACTTCTAGGCTTTGATCCCTTAATACTTTTGGTAGACTCCTGTAGGTGGTCCCCTTAACCCATTAGCGCTGGGCTAGGGTTTGGCTAAGACCACTACATAGAGGACCCAAAATGGGGTTTCCATTGGTCCATGGCTTATTGATGGTGCTTAGCATTTCAACTCTATCAAGACACCCAAACTACCCAAAATCACCGAAATTGGCCAAAATACCAAAATACCCATCTTTAGCTCAAAATTCCAAAAATTCTGAAAAATCCCAAAAATTTCCAAAACCTCCCAAATTTTCCCACTTACATTTTTCTCAACTATCACATGAACCAATTTGGCCAATTTGACCATCTTTGAGCAAAACCCCCAAATTGCCTTTTAAAGGCCCATATTTTCCCTAAATTTCCCCAAATGTCTATCCAATTGGTCTCAATTTACCCTAATTTTAATTCTAAACTCAAATTCACCCTTGATATTACCAATCTAGATAAAATCCAAGCTCAATTGATCCTTGATTTGAACCCAATTTTGAGCTAAACAAAAAACCCAAATTTTGCCCCATGACTTGGTTCCACCAAATTGAACCCATGGCCTACTCCATTTTTTACAATTTGTGTTGAAGAAACTTCATAACATCTCCATACATAAAACTTGACCTTAAATTGGCCTTGGTGAGGCCTCAATTTCATTGGATTTCAACCTAAGTCTAGAAAGCCCCAAATTTGCCCCAAATTGGCCATGTCTTAAAATCTCACTAAATTGAGGGCCTTAACCCCAAAATTTCCACTCTATCCCTTCATAAAAAATCTTTAAAACATCCCCCTTGATAACATGGACCATTATATTTGGACTTAGCCCAAGGATAGCCCAACCTAGACCCATATCTAACACAATATGCCCAAATTGGCCAAATTTCAAAAATCCCTCAAATCGACCTACCAATTTAACTCAAAATCACTTCAACCCTTCACCAAAAATCTTCATAACAATCATCTACACAATGTTGATCAATCAATTGAGTCAATTGACATGGCTAACCTAGCCAAAACCCAAGCTTTGATTACTTGAACCCACATTGAACCCATGCATTAAAGATGGCCTAACTACCCCAAAGTCATCAAATTAACTCCACCTCACCCATTGGTTAGACCATAAGAATGATCCAAAACCCATCTAACCCAATCTAGATGAGCCATGGGCTAGATGATCTATGGACCAAAAGTCCCCCAAATTAAGGGATCTTATTTCCAAAAATACACATGCTTAAGATACCCTTACCAAAACTAAACCCTATTTCATTAAATTGCTTTGACAGATTCCCCTGGATGACTTGAGCACCTAGCCATCGCCCCTTACCATGGTCGGTAGGCCTAGTCCTTGGAGAATCTAAAAATTGAGAGTCACCCCCACGAAACTTCACCCAAATCAAGCCTAGAGGCCAGTTCAGCCAAATTATGTTGTAGAGCTCCTTTGCCCTCCACCTAAGCAGCACAATGCACCCCCTAATTGGCCATGACAACCACCCCTTAGAAATTTTTAAAAAAAGCACCTCCCACGACCATGGGAGGAGCTACTAAAAATTTCTTAAAGAGACCTCTCCAAATTAACCACAGAGATTCCCTAAGATCCCCTCAGTGCATTCCAACTGTTTTCCCTCACCCGTTTCCAATGCCTGAGTTCAATTTTAAGCTTGAAATCTTGTCAGAAACCAGGACAGAGCCCAATACACCTCCACAGTCCACCAAAATAAAATTAACTTCAGCCACACCTTCACAATAGTGAAAGAAGCTTAAGCCCCATCAAATTCCTCTCTCACCGAGCCTCTACCATAGTTCTAGACCAACACCCAAATCCAGGCGTGATTGAAATCATATCTAGGGCTTACACCAAGACCAGAGACTCAATCCCTAGCCTCTTTAGATCACAAAGAATGTGTCGAGACTCTCTGATCGAAGCATCACTTCTCAGAGTAAAGGTATAAAACTTCTCTCCCTCTCGAGGCTATTCAAACTCTCCATTTCTTTTGAGTTGATTTCATGGCATCATAACCGTATGGGTATGTTTCTCTAGTCTAGATGAGTGTTTTAAAAAAAAATTCATCCAATTTGGTTAAGAAATGAGAGAACCATATGGGTATGTTTCTCTAGTCTAGACGAGTGTTTTAAAAAAAATTTCATCCAATTTGGTTAAGAAATGAGAGAGATCTTAAGGATAGAAGATGGACGGTTCTTGGGCTAGGCTATCAGAGACAATGACGGAGAGCAGTCTGATTGCACGTGTATTGTATGGACCGTTGAGATGAAGCCGGACATTGCTTCGGAACATAAATCACAGGCCAAGTCAGCATTGAGGTGGACATCAGTGTCAAATGGGACCGTACCGCGTGGAGCTTCGGATCAAGCGTAGGTTGATGTGGCGCCGCGCGTTTAAATAGATAAATAAGGATTTAAAAAAAATCAGAAAATGATCCCTAGCTTTAAAAATTCATATCTTGGTGTAGAAAAATCACAAAAAAATAATAAAAATATCCTCTTTCTTAGTGAACAGAGGAGAACAATGTGGAAATAATTTTAAGTCAATGTAATACATATTTTATTTTTAATTAATTAAACATTGATTTGGATGTTTTGATTCTTCATGCATGTAGTAATCACACTATGACTTGAAATTTTAGCATGTTGTTTCTTCTATCTTAAGGAACATTCTCTGATTTTTTTAAAGTCAAAGGAGGTCCCTAGACAGAGAATCATATTTTTTAAGTTTATTTGCATTATTTACTTAAAATAATCATGAAAATTAGTATGTTGCATGGAAATATCCAAGAAAATTTTAGAAAGTTTATGATGACCATAGAGCCTTTGGGAAAATTTCTCATGAGCCAAGTCATTCAAAATACACATAATCTTTACAAACTCTAAATCACTAAAATAATTAATTTTAAAAAATACAAATAACAAAATGACTTGATTTTTGATCTTCACTATTGTTTAGGATCCAAAGAACTCACCATAAAAATTCCAAAGCATTTTTAGTTCATTTGGTAACTTAAGTTGATTTCTAATAATAAATAACATTTTTGGCATTTAAATAATTTTTTTTAAAAAAAATCAAAATATAACTCAAAAATTTATAAAAACTTGTTTTTTGAGTTCTCTGTGATGAGGTGTATTTTCTAAAAATAAAATGGAGTTTAAAATAAAAACTTGATTTTTAACCTATTTTAAAAATTTAAATAATTACAAATCCATAAAAATCATAAAAATAATAAAATTCATGGAAATTTTCTAAATTGCTTCCTAAGCACTTGGGAACAATTAGAATATTTTTGATGATTTTATTAATAGAGATACTAAATTTCAAAGCTTAAAAATAAATTTTAAAGGCTGAAAATGAGTTTTCACTAAAAGTAATTCCAATAAATCAAATAAAACTTAGAAAAATAAAAAATTTTATCCTCTAGGTTCACTGACCTCAGGAAGATTTTTCAAAAATACAAAACTAAATTTTCCCTATTTAAAATATTTTATATTTAATAAATACCCGATAAATTAAAATAATTTTTAAAATAAAAAAAATTTTAAAAGATCATGAAATTTGGTGCAAAAGCTTTTTCGGTCTAGATCTACCTCCAGTAAAAATTTCAAGTGGTTAGGGTTTACCTTGGTCAAGTGAGAATTTTCTTTGAAAAATCCTATTTTTGTTTAAAAATAATTATTTAAATTAAATTAAATTTTGAAAAATCACATTTTCTTCTCTGATGTCTTAACNTAAATTTCCAAGCTTAAAAATAATTTTTAAAGGCTAAAAATGGGTTTTCACTAAAAATAATTCCAATAAATCGAATAAAACTCAAAAAAATATGAAATTTTCTCCTATGGGTTCTTTGACCTCAGGAAGATTTTTAAAAAATACGAAACTTAAATTTTCCTATTTAAAATAATTCATATTTAATAAATACCCCAAAAATTAAAATAATTGTTAAAATTCAAACAAAATTCAAACAATCTTAAAATTTGGTCCAAAGGCTTCTCTAGTTTAGGTCTACTTGCAGTAAAAATTTTAAGGGATTAGGGTTTACCTTGGTCAGTTAGGAATTTTCTTTGAAAAATTGTATTTTTTTATGATAAATAATTATATAAATTCAATTAAATATAGAAAAATCACATTTTCTCCTGTGATGTCTTAATTTACCCAAGAATGAGGTGGGATAAAAATTTCAAAGTCATTTGGATTGAATTTGACAAATTATGAAGTGTTAGAGCGTCAGGGGCAAATGTGTAATTTTGGAAATTTAGCCTTAATTAACATTTAGGCTTAATTTATAGGAGGGAAATGGGCAACCTCTGATCTTAATTTGATGTTTANACAAATTATGAAGTGTTAGAGCCTTAGGGGCAAATGTGTAATTTTGAAAATTTAGCCTTAATTAATATTTAGACTTAATTCAAGGAGGGAAATGGGCAATCTCTGATCTTAATTTGATGTTTAAAACACAAGAGGTTAATTAGTAGAAACTAACCTCTGAAAAGATAAGTTAATAAATTTCTAAATTATTAAAATTTGGGAGTTTATTAAAATAAAATGAGAAGTTAATAAATTTCTAAATTATTAAAATTTGGAAGTTTATTAAAATAAATGAGCCCAGGACATAGGAGTATGACTTTTGAAGTCAATAATTAATTAATTTAATACCCCTATTTTGATTTTCAAGTAAAATTCAAATTATTAATTATGACCACATAAATCTTAACCTTTTCAAAACTAATTCAGACACTCACCTAGGTCTTAAGGGCTTAGTAGTGACTTAGGCTAAATCAAGTTTCATTTAAATAAGGACTAGAAAAGTAAACATCATTTAAAATTAAAACATATTTCAAACACTACATGTTCCAGTAACACTAACTTGCCTCTTTAAGTGTCTCCACCCATATAATCTTCAAAATTAAATTGTAGATGATAATTACCCTATTCTTAAGGATAATTGATACATCAATGTTCATTGAGCATTAGGGTGTTCATAGGATTAATTATTAAGCAACATGATAAGCTAAGTCCACATCAATGTTCATTGAGGCTTTTCACCAAGTGATAAGAGGGAAGCATGGACTTGCTTCTTCCTCTTAACCTGTTGGATACCTCAGAGAGCTAATAAGCTTAATATGTTTTGCTTGACAAATATCATCCTTAATCACATTAATAAGGACCCATCAAGATATGACCTAGGGTTAGGTTGGTCACCAAATTTACTTTCATGTTTTATATAAAATGCCTTAAAATACCTTTTGAGTTTCAAGTAGTGGAACGAGAAGACTCGCCAAGTACGCTTTTACAGTTTTCAGCGTCGTCTTTCTTGTACTTTCATACTGTACTTTTATACCTGCGAATTTGCATGCAAAACAACGAGCCAACTAGCAGGAAAACTAAAAATATTAAGATAGCCACAAAACCAAAACCAAAACTAAAACTAAAGTCAACCAAAATAAAATTCACCCTGACAACACCCAAAATATAAAACAACTCAAGATTTAATCACAAACATCACACAAAACTACAAATTCAACTAAATTAAGACATCTCTATTAGATGATCGGGAATCCCTCAGAGGAGGTAACCTACGGTTGCTAAAGAGGCTTCCCACGATCTAAATGAAATTATGGAACTCATTAAGTTGAGTTTAGTAAGTTCATTTGGACTAATTGAATCCAATAGAAAATAGTGGTGCCGGAACGAGGGAACCGTAAGATCCTAACTGGTGTCGCTCTAATCAAATTTAACATCCCCCCATANTTAATTGAAAAGATAAGTTAATAAATTTCTAAATTATTAAAATTTGGAAGTTTATTAAAATAAATGAGCCCACGACTTAGGGGCATGACTTTTGAAGTTAATAATTAATCAATTTAGTACTCCTATTTTGATTTTCAAATAAAATTCAAATCATGAATTATGACCACCTAAAGCTTAACCTTTTCAAAACTAATTAACACACTCACTTAGGTCTTAAAGGCTTAGTAGTGACTTAGGCTAAATCAAGTTTCATTTAAATAAGATTAGAAAAGTAAACATCATTTAAAATTAAAACAACTTTCAAACACTACAAGCTCAATTAGGACCAAAATTTGGTTAAGTTTTCCAATAATACTAACTTGCATCTTTAAGGGTCTTCACCCACATAATGTTCAAAATTAAATTGTAGATGATAATTACCCTATTCTTAGGGATAATTGATACATCAATGTTCATTGACCATTAGAGTATTCATAGGAGGAATTATTAAGCAACATAATAAGTTTAAATGAGCTCGAGGCTTTTCTTCAAGGGATAAGAGGGAAGCGTGGACCTGCTTCTTCCTCTTAACCTGTTGGATACCTCGGAGAGCTATTAAGCTTAATATTTTTTGCTTGACAAATATCATCCTTAATCACATTAATAAGGACCGACTAAGACATGACCTAGGGTTAGGTAGGGCACCAAACTTTACTTTCATGTCTGATATATAATGCTTTAACACGCCTTTTGAGTATCAGGTGGTGGAACGAGAAGACTCGCCAGATATGCTTTTATAGTTTTCAGCATCATCTTTCTTGTACTTTCATACTGTACTTTTATAGCTACAAATTTGTATGCTAAAAAACGACGCCACCCTGCATGAAAACTAAAACTATTAGGATAGCCAAAAAATTAGAACTAAAATCAACCAAGATAAAATTCACCCCCATAACACCAACTTGCATGTTAACCAAAACCAAAACTAAAATCAACCAAGATAAAATTCACCGCCACAACATTCGAATAAACCAAAACCAAAGCTAAAACTAAAATCAACCAAGATAAAATTCACCCCCACAACATTCAAAATGTAAAACAACTCAAAATTTAATCATAAACATCACACAAAACTACAACTTCAACTAAATTAAGACATCTCGATCGGATGATCGGGAATCCCTCGGAGGAGGTAACCTATGGTTGCTAACAAGGCTTCTCACGATCTAAATAAAATTATAGAACTCTTTAAGTTGAGTTTAGTAAGTTCATTTGGACTAAGTGAATCCAATAGAAAATAGTGGTGCCAGAATGAGGGAACCGTAGGATCCTAACCGGTGTCGCTCTAATCAACTTTAACATGCCCCTTAAAAATTTAAAGAACTTCAACCATAGGGCCACATGAATTGACATTCTAATATGACACACTGGAAAACTCAAACTCGTCATGACAAGGAGCTTAGAGCTAGCATGGTGGGCATCATGACCATCTTCAACAGCAAAACTTGTCTTCCCCAGCTAAACCAATCTTTTTTCCTAAGATATAAACAACAAAGCCATAACTCTTCGAGGTTGCTTGCTTATGCAACGTAAATCCTCACCTTATCTTTAGGCCTTTGCATAGTCCTGATATACAATATAAGCCCTAAATCGCCTTAGGATTCTGAGGTTGTCGTTTGTCACGACCTAAATCCTCACATCTTCCAAACTATTTGTGTGATAGTTTCATACGAATGTAAGCCCTAACTAATAAAATTTGTTGGATGAAACACCTAAATATTTCTCCTAAAAAATGAAGCCAAAAATTAGGATAGCTTGAGAAGTCACTAGGGTTCTCCTATGGATCCATGACATCCGCTAATTCTTCCTCCTTTGGACTCTACAACAAAATGTTCCAAATTTGAACTTATCCCCTTTCACACCTCTTCGTTCGATCTCATTGAACTGTCCTACCCTTTGAAACTGCTTGAAGATAATATTTCTTGGTTTTTATTGAGAGTCTTTTTAGGTGACTTTAGTCATTTAAGATGTAATTAACTATATGTGCTTGCCCTTATAGGAAGCATGTCCAAACCCAGCTTAATATACACCCTATTTAATTCTTTATATTAAATAGGAAAACTTGTTGGCAAATACAAAGGTTTCACAGACCAAACAGACGTCATATATCCCTTAGTTTATTTGATCGAGTCTCATCCTCAGGTCTTGTGTTTATTCTTCGGGATAGATACAAGATTTGAGGTACAGTGCTCTTTTATTTTAACTATAAAAAAATATGGGGTCAGTTTGATTTNTATATATATATATGTAAATTAAACCGTCCTTTCGAAGCGAGAGATGAGAATTCGATTCTGGTGACCGACAGCTTCTTATGGGCAACTCTCCAACAAAAAATAGCGCCGACAACTTCTGGCGACTCTGCTGGAGATAAGCTTTTCTCTCCACAAAAATCAAGAAATATTATCTTCACACATTGGTAATATGTTCATGTCCCTCTTAGACCCAATTGCCCTTTTTCCGTTGGCATACTTTACCCATTTCTGTCTTGGGAAATATAGCTAACTCCTTTGACTTCAAGACTAGCTGTTCAACCATCATTCAGAAGGCCATTAAGGACTTTAAATTTTCATGTATGGTCGGATCCTCAATAGGTGTGTCGGTGGACTAGTTCCACATGGGCATTGTCTACCACTAAATGGGTCTGGCACTGGGTTCTAAAATACTTCACATCTCCTATCCAAAATTGATTTGCTATTCTACAAATTAAGCCAAATCGTGTTGTGTTGCGCGCACTTTAAAATTTTCTTATATTAATTAAATTTTACACCTCTTGATTTTTCTTAAACAAAATTTTAAAATTCCCATAAACTAACACTCGCCTGGTTTAAGGATTGACCTTTATTTTCAGTGCTTGCACTAAAAATTATGAGGTTTTTGCCCATATAGCTAACCCCAAAACTTTTTGTTTTCAAGCCTGCTGCATTGGCTTACCCAACACTGACCTTTTCCTACAACCTGCCAATGAGCCACGAATCCCATAATCTTGCTTATACCATCTAATTTGGTGACGGATTTGAAGATCTCGAGGTCATCCTCGAGGAAGCAGCGTTTGTAGTGAAGAAGATTGCCGCTCCAGAAATACAGGAACTGTCTGCAGAATTCAACCTGAACTGCCTTCAAGACTTCCCTGCCTTCAAGAAGTCTAAAATTATTGCCGTCACGACACCTGATAAACCTACTATCCTCGCTACTGCTAAGGGGAAAGAAGTAATGATCATTGAGGATCCGACTAAGGGATTAACCGTCCCACCACCCGTGTTTGAAATTGGATTAAGTTTGGGGACTGTGCCGCTGACCCAAACCCAAAAAAGGAACCACAACAGAAAAGTTTGAAGGGCTATCAAAGCCCAGGATCCCAAGGAGACACCCGTTGAAGAGGAGCCTCATCAAGTTGAAGTAGTGTTACCGAAAATTTACCCACTCCAACGAGGGAGTAGATTCCATCCTCTGACTGATACCAATTGATACGAGAGTATCCGGAAAATCATCGCCGCATTACCACCACTTCATAGACATGGTGAGGAGAGAAAGCAATTCAATTCTATCACCTGAATTAGTGTAGTATTTAAAAGGCTAGCTACCAAAGAAGGATGTTTGGTTAGCGAGTTACTTTAATGAGTGGGAGATGCAATTTCCCCTCTCATGAAGAAGGAAATTTTGAATAGCGTCAAGTCTGCTAGACAGTCTTACAAGATACTAGAGTGCCACCTACTCGCATCCCCATTTGGTTCCGTTTGGGAACAGTGTTGACTCTGCAATAGTTACTACTGATTATACCGCTACAAGGACTATGGGTCGTCAACTGGTTAAGTCGAGACCGGGTTAAAAAATCTTACCCGTCACCCATTATGGAGACATTTCTACAATCCCAAAGGTAAAAACAAGACAATTACCTAACACTATAGCCGGTCTACATCAGGGGAGCATAATTTCCAGCGACATACCAATTTTTCCATTAAGACACTCCGTCTTGAGACATCATCGTCGAAAAATAAAAAGGCGTGGGTACCTAAGGTCACTGCACCGATACAGTCTGGTGAGCCCGCGGGACAGAAACACGAAATGAAACCAGAGTTTTAAATATCTGACATCGTCGCAACAATAGCCAGCGAGATGGAGGAGCAAGTAGAGGATGTCCGTCAGGGCCCGACATATCTTAAAGTGACCAAGGATTCAATATTTGGAGAGAAAGTTGAGAAACTTAGGATCGAGATTTATGAGTTAACTTGAGAACACGGAGTTTTGGTCGATAGCGGTGCTGAAAATTTTGATTACACTGATTACTAGGAGGAAGATTTCATGGATGTCCATGTAATTAAAACCAGAGCTCCCACATCTGCAAGCAAAGCTCAACCTCACACTGAAGAGAACGCCTTATATGAGCTGCATAGGGCTGTCCTCTTAAGGGATGAACAAGTTAGTCTACTGGATAAAGGATTAGAAGAGATGACCGCAGCCATGACTGCCATTGCCACTATTCAGGGGCAATCACAAGTGCCGCAATTGGCTTCTCCAGAGATCAATCAGCCGAAAATCATACATATCACAGATGAAAGAAGAGAGGTTGCTTCAACAAATAGAGATGAGCAACATAGAAAGGATTCTCCATCATGTACTATACCAGAAAAGGAATTCAAGTAAAGGATTGAACAAGTGTGGGAAGCCTTAACCTAATCTAAGGGTGGTGCATTAATTTTAAAGGGTAGAACTTACCCAAAGGAATTCAATGTCGTGCCTTTCCCCAAGGGTTTTGTAGCCCCAAACTTCAAGATATTTGATGGGACTAGAAATCCCAGACAAAATATAGCACAATTTCGAGCCATCTGTGGCAACACGAGGAATAGTGAAGTTATACTCTTCCAATAGTTCGTCAGCAGCTTGTCAGGAATTGCTTTTGTCTGGTACACTGACTTGCTCAACGAGTCGGTTAAAATATTTTCCGAGTTAGAACAGCTGTTTGTGAAAGGGTTTGACAGAGCACAACATCATGTGCTATTGGAGAGCTCATGAAGGAAAGACAAAAGCCTAGCGAAATTTTGGTGGACGATATTTTGGGTGGAGAAACCTTAGCATGAAATGTGAACCTCAGCTACAGGAACATCAAGCGATTGAGATTTTACTCAAAAGAAACCTTAGCATGAAATGTGAACCTCAGCTACAGGAACATCATGCGATTGAAATTTTACTTAAGAGCATTCATGGGTCAGTAGCTTTCATGCTCAAGGGACTCATCATCAAATCCTTCAAGAAGCTACTCAGTAAAGCCAACACTCTTCAAGAAAAAATTAAGGACATGGAGCCACACGAAAAAGCTAAGGTGACCAGAGTGTTCGAAAAGAAATCAAGAGTAGTAGCGACCATCAACAAAGGAAAGCAGCTGATAAAAATATATGCAGAAGAGTCTCGCTAATCTTTGTCACTGTACTCTCAAAAATAGAGTAGTCAATCCAACCAGCGACCGCCTCAAAAAGGATCACCTCGAACGGGGGATAAGAAAATGTCCTTGTCAGAGCGACGTAAAATGATGTATTCTTTCAAAGATGAAGCTATACCTAAAATATTCAGAATTTTGATGAAGAAGCCAGAGTTCAAACTACCAGATCTGAAGAAGCCCAAAGAGGTGAATAAGAAGAATGAACCAAATTATTGCCCATACCACCGATTTCTTTGGCACACTATAGTAAAATGCTTCATTTTTAAAGACTGGCTCGTGAGGAACCTTAAAGAAGAGAACATAACAATTTCAAAATAATAGTGAAAAGAACCTGAAAAAGGTTCCATAAATATAATTTTGACCGAGTCAATCTCCCCTACTAATCTGTATACTGGAACAGAGGGATGGAGTACAACTTGGGATGAAATCAAGAGGGTCCTCAATAAAATGTAGGATCCATCAAAATAATCTTCTGCATATACCAGAGAAGAAGGATGGAATGAAGTCTGGAGCAGATCATCCAAGAAAATACTGAACAAGATCCAGTCTGCATCAAAACAAACCTCCATTTAGAGTCTGCAGTATACCAAACCCGAATGAAGGTTTTGTTGGGAGAGACGTCATTGTCAAGGACAAAGAAGAAGAAGAGAAGCGTCACTACAAAGATTGATAGCACAGGGCTAGGATAGGGGCTGGCTCTACTAGATTGGTTGTCTCGGATTTGGGGAAGAAAATCCTCAAACCCTTGACTTTGTATGATTATTTTTTTGCCCCTGTGGGGTCTTATGAATATAATGATTGTGATTTTAGATATGTTTTAACTGTTTATGGTGATAGCGTAACTGATTATGACCAATCTAGCTTTGATCTCGATCCCTAAAATGATCTTCAAATCGTACTTGAGTCTAATGAACTCGTTGTCAAGTCCAAAGAAGACATCAATGACACCGCTTATGACATCACCGATAATGAGGAGTCAATTCTTGAGCATCATGGTACACCACTTACCATCAACTTAGATCTTTCTGACAAAGAGGAAGAGATACAGAAAGATTCAACAATGATATCTCAAGAAGAAGAAATCATAGAAGTTAACTTAAGGAGCGGAAAAGTGTTACCACCAAGAACATTTCCAATAGATAAAGGAAAGTAGATAATGACTCAAGAAGAGATACCTCCACCTCCACCAGTGGAAGAAACACATGATCAAGACAAAATCAAAGAATCATACAAAGTAGAATACAATGTGCTAGCTCATCTTGGAAAGTTACAGGTCCGATTAAGAATCATACAAAGTAGAATACAAAGGAGATGAGAGAGTCTCGGGTTACAGCTTTGCTTAACCCAGAAATTTGCTTAGCTCAGTTGACCAGCACATCCTCATATGACGTTTGTTCGCTAAAAGAACAGCCTGGGGTAACCTTCACAGATGAAGATTTGCTGCTCGGTTTCGCTGACCACAACCGTCCACTTTACATCTCCGTCAACATTGACAGATTTGTGTTGTCCAGAGTTTTAGTAGATCCTAGAGCATCTCTTAACATGATGAGCCTACGAACATTGGCCTATTTGGATATTAAAGCTCAAGAGCTTACGACTGATAAAATGATGTTAAGAGGATTCAACCAAAAGGGAGAAGAACTCTCGGATCAATTACATTACTTATGAAGATTGGAAAACTCGTAACAACCGCTAAATTTCATGCCATCAACGCCGAGACATCTTTTAACGCTCTGTTTGGTCGACCATGGATTCATGAAATCATCTCTACATCGTGCATCAAATACCGTAAAGATGGTCAAGAAAATTGCATCAAAGGAGACCTACAACCATTTTCAGTACATGATGTTGGTATCCATGAAGATGCTGCCTACTACGCGCCTCCAAAGAAGATTGTCTTCTCTTTTGAAGTTATTACAAATAAAGATGAAGATTCAGAAGAATTATGAAGAGGAGGCCAATGTTCTTTTAGTTCGCGCACCTGAGATCGAGGGCAGGGACGTGGTCGAGGAAGGATCAACTTAATCGTTGAATGGTCTAGGCCAACCATCACCGTTGGTGATGAAGATAGTTTTGAAGACGAGATAATGATGATAAGACAGAAGAAACCTCAGTACGATATATCCATAGAAGATACAAAGAAGAGTGAATATGAAACAATGTGTGATCGGATAAACCACTATGTGAATGATATGACCCTTACTTTGATTATCCCTCAAAAAGTTGAGAGTTTAGAGGTCAAGGAAGTACCATACTATGACCCTCACTCTGATTCTCCCTCAAAAGGTCGAGAGTTTAGAGGTCAGGGAAGTCCATAGTGTTAGTTCAAAGCTGATCAAATTTTACAGTGCTTCTACTCTACTGAGCTTGAAAAATATGTAAATTTGGATGATGATCCTAATGAATTAATGGAATTGCTTTTTGGTTACTTCTCGCCTTGTGTTTAAAGTTAATTCAACAAGGACACTTACCAAAAAAAATGCCAAAAGATAAATTTCAACTTTTTGATAAATTAAGGAATGGTAATATTCGGACTCCGAACTCAAAAGAAGGTCTCGGATTTGGTACAGTCGGACCAGTCGATGATTCTAAATTTTGCATGATTGTTACTGTTGAGTCAGAAGAGGATTGCCTCGATGTAGAGAATGACTCTACCGATCAACTAATAGAAGATGCTCCCCCAAAATTTGAGGAAGAAATTAAATCTACCGTTGATGAATTGAAAGAGATTAACCTTGAGACTGAAGAACAACCCCGATCTACATTTATATGTTCTCTACTAAATTACGAAGAATCTGCAGAATTGATCAAATTATTAACAGAATTCAAAGATTGCTTGGAGCTACAATTAAATGTCAGCATAGTCAGCGCCAAGTAAAACAAACTTTATAAAAGATGATTGCAGTCAATAAACTCGGGTGGACAATAACATAACCCCAGTAAAACATGCTTCAAGGAGAATGCGCCTCGAAATGGAACAACAAGTCATCGCTAAGGTGAAGAAATTAATAGATGTCAACTTTATAAAAGAAGAGTAGTGCCCCACGTGGTTAGCTAACATGTAGCTGTTAAGAAGAAAAATGGACAGATCCGTGTTTATCTTGATTTCAAAGATTTGAACAAGGCAAGTTCAAAAGACAAATTTCCACTACCCATACCAGAGATGATGGTGGATATCACTTCAACACATGAAAATTTCTCCTTCATGGACGGATCATTGGGATACAACCAAATCAAGATGGCTCCTGTGGATGCAACACTTACAACCTTCAGAACACCAATTGGAACTTTCTACTGCACAGTGATGTCGTTCGGCCTAAAGAACGCCAAAGCAACATATCAGCTTGCAATGACGAAGATTTTTCACTACATCATTCATAATCATGTAGAATGCTACGTGGATGATTTGGTCATCAAAAGTAAACAAAAAATAGACCATTTGTACAATTTGAGGATCATGTTTGAACGACTACAATGATATGACCTAAGATGAATCCCTTAAAGTGCACCTTTGGCGTTACCTCCAGGAAATTTCTTGGATTCGTTGTACATCAATATGGAATCGAGATCGACCTGTATAAAATTAAAGCTATCTTGGAAACGCCTCCTCCTAATACCTTGAAACAACTATATTCCTTACAGACGAAATTGGCATATCTGAGACGCTTTATTTCTAATCTTTCAGGTAGGTGTCAGCCTTTCTCAGCATTAATTAAAAAGGACACCAAATTTATTTGGGAAGAGAATTACCAGCGGGCTTTCGAGGATGTTAAACAATATTTAATGACACCTCCTGTCTTGGCAGCCCCTATCCCAGTGAAACCGTTGATACTTTATACCGCTGCCTTAAACGACTCTCTTGGAGCCCTCCTAGCATAAGTAAATGATGAGGTTAAAGAAAATGCACTCTATTACTTGAGTCGTCGCCTAATACCGACGGGATAAGGTATCCACCTATTGAGAAGTATTGTCTAACATTGATTTTTGCCACCCAAAAGCTTAGATATTACATGCTTTCTCATTAGATTACCTAAATCTCGAAAGTTAATCCATTGCAATATCTGATGACCCGACCAACACTCTCCGGACGTTTAACAAGATGGTCGATGATCTTATTGTAATTTGATATAACTTTTATTCCCCTTCATGTTATCAAGGGATAGATACTAGCGAACTTTCTTGCTGCACACCCATTGCCAGCTGGGTCCTCTCTCATCGACGAGTTACCAGATGAGCAAAAATTACAAATGGAATTCTCTAGTGCGCAATGCTCGGAGATGTACTTCAACGGTGCTTCGTTAGCTAGAAAATACAAATGATCAGACACAGTTATACCAAGAAAAATAGGGATCAATTTGATCTTTATCACGCCATATAAATGTATGTTGAGGTTCTCATACTACCTGACAGAGCCGTGCACCAACAATGAAGCAGAATATGAAGCCTTAATCACCGGATTGGAAATGACAATCTCAATGGATATAACAAACATTGCCATCTTTGGCGACTCCCAACTCATCATCCAGCAAGTCGTCGGACAATACAAAATTTTGAAACCAAGATTAGCAGAATACCATCAGCACACAATGAAGCTCCTGGAACAAATTCCCTATGTTACTTTCTATCGGATTCCTAGGGGAGATAATGCCCATGCCGATGCTCTAGCAAAACTTGTTAAGGAAATGACATGTCCTCTGAAGGATTCAATTGAAATCACAATGTAAGGAAAAACAGTCTTGTCTCAAATCGATCTCAAAACTCTAAATAAGGTCAGAAAAGAAGAAGTAATAAATACAGTTGCAGACATCAATGAAGATTGGCGCAAGCCATTAATAGAATATTTGCATACTAGAAAGCTGTCAGAAGACAAGTCTGAAGTGCATCATATCACAAGAAGGGATGTGTCTTACGCCTTGGTGGGAAACGTTCTATACAAAAGATCATTCGATCAAATGTGGCTACGGTGTTTGAGCAGAGCCGAAGCATAGAATATTGTTAAAGAGGTACACGCCGGATTGTGTGGCGCTCACTAGTCAAAGCCGAAAATAAAAATGAAGATCAAAAGACTCAGATATTATTGGCCAGCAATGATGTCCGATTGCATGTATATAGCTAGAAAATGTCACCAATGCCAAGTGCATGGGGAAGTCTTTGTCGGTGCTATTTTTTGGTGAGGGGGTTGCCTGTAAGAAGTTGTCAGTCATCAGAATCGAAATTCCGTCGCCCGCTTACGAAGGACGTTTTAATTTACATATATATTTAGTTTTAGAAAAATATGAAATCAAATTGCCCTCATATTTTTCATAATTTAAATGAAAGAGCACTAGACCTCAAATCCTGTATCTATCCCGAAGAACAAACACAAGACTTGAGGACGAGGCTCGATCAAATAAATTAAAGAATATATGACATCCGTTTGGTCTGTAAAACCTTTATATTTGCCGATAAGTTCCCTTATTTAGTATAAAGAATTAAATAGGTTTTATGTTAAGTTGGGTTTTGACATGCTTCCTATAAGGGCAAGCCCCTATAGTTTATTGCATCTTACATGATCAAAGACACCTAAGAAGAATCTCGATAAAAATCAAGAAATATTATCTTCAAGGAATTTCAAAGGCTAGGACTCTTCAATGGGATTGGACGTAGAGGTGTGAAAGGGGATTGGTTCAAATTTGGAATATTTTATTGTAGAATCCAAAGGAGGAAGAACTAGGGGATGTCATGGATCCCGAGGAGAACCCCGGTGACTTCCTAAGCTATCTTAATATTTGGCTTTAGTTTTGAGGAGAAAAATTTAAGTATTTCATCATGCCAATTTTATTAGTTTGGGCTTACATTTGTGTGAAATGATCACACAAATAGCCTGGAAGATGTGAGGATTTAGGTCGTGACAAACGATAACCTCAAAATCCTAAGACAAAACGATCACACAAATAGCCTGAAAGATGTGAGGATTTAGGTCGTGACAAACGACAACCTCGAAATCCTTAGATGAGTTAAGGCTTATAATGTATAACAAAGCTACACGAAGGCCTACAGATAAGATGAGGGTTTACGTTGCATAAGCAAGCAACCTTGAAGTCCTATGGCTTTGTTGTCTAGGTCTAAGGAAGGAAGATTTGTTTGGTTGAGGAAGACAGATTTTGCTATTGAAGATGGTCATGCTGCCCACCATGCTAGCTCCAAGCTCCTTGTCGTGATGAGTTAGAGTTCTCTAGTGTGTCAAGTTATAATGTCAAATTACGCAACCCTATGATGAAGTTCTTTAAATTTTATGAGGGCATATTAAAGTTGATTAGAGTGACACCGGTTAGGATCTAGTTCTTTAAATTTTATGGGGGCATGTTAAAGTTGATTAGAGCGACACAGGTTAGGATCCTACATAAATTTTATGAGAGCATATTAAAGTTGATTAGAGCGACACCGGTTAGGATCCTACGGTTCTCTCTAAATTTTATGAGGGCATATTAAAGTTGATTAGAGCGACACCGGTTAGGATCCTACGGTACCTTAAATTTTATGAGGGCATATTAAAGTTGATTAGAGCGACACCGGTTAGGATCCTACGGTTCCCACGTTCCGGAATTTTATGAGGGCATATTAAAGTTGATTAGAGCGACACCAGTTAGGATCCTACGGTTCCCTTCTTCCGACACCATTATTTTCTATTGAATTCACTTAGTCCAAATGAACTTACTAAACTCAACCAAATGAGTTCCATCATTTCATTTAGACCATGGGAAGCCTCGTTAGCAATCATAGGTTACCTTCTTCGAGAGACTCCTGATCATCCAATAGAGACATCATAATTTAGTAGTAATTGTAGTATTGTGAGATATTTGTATTAAAATTTTGAGTTGTTTTATATTTTGAATGTTGTGGCGGTGAATTTTATCTTGATTGATTTTAATTTTTGTTTTGCTTGAGTTGTTTTATATTTTGAATGTTGTGGCGGTGAATTTTATCTTGGTTGATTTTAGTTTTAGTTTTAGTTTGGGTTTTAGTTTTCACGCAGGGTGATATCGTTATTTAACATGTAAATTTGCAGGTATAAAAGCACAGTATGAAAGTACAAGAAAGACAACAATGGAAACTGTAAAAGCATACCTGGCGAGTCTTCTTGTTCCACCACCTGAAGCTTAAAATGTATGTCAGGGAAATTTATATAGAGGCAAAAAGTAAGGTTTTGGTAGTTTTCCTAACCCTATGTCATATCTTGGTGGGTCCTTTGGAATTTAATTAAGGATGATTTTATCAAGAAAAACATATTAAGTTTAGTAGATCTTCAAGATATCCAACGGATCTAGAGAAAGAAGTAGGTTTGTGCTACTCTCTCACTGCTTGGTGGAGAATCCTGAGTTCTTTTAAACTTATTATGTTGCTTAATAAGTCATCCGGTAAATACCCTTAATGCTCAGTGAGCACTGATGTCTCAATTATCCCTAAGAATAGGGTAATTATCACTTGTGATTCAATTTAAGAATTATGTGGGTGAAGACCCTTAAAGAGGCAAGTTAGTGTTGTTGGAACACTTAGCCAAATTTTAACCCTAATTGGGCTTTTAGTGTTTGAAATAATGTTTAAATTTTCAATGATATTTACTTTTCTAATTCTCATTTAAATGAAACTTGATTTAGCCTGAGTCACTACTAAGCCTTTAAGACCTAGGTTAGTGTCTTAATTAGTTTTGAAAAGGTTAGGCTTTAGGTGGTCATGATTCAAGATTTCAATTTTATTTGAAAATCAAAATAGGGGTATTAAATTGATTAATTATTGACTTCAAAAGTCATACCCTTAAGCCCTAGGTTCATTTTATTTTAATAAACTTCCAAATTTTACTAATTTAGAAATATATTAACTTGTCTTTTTAATTAATAAAGTGAGTTGGTTTCTACCAATTAATCCCCTTATATTTCAAACATCAAATAAATTGATTGAGATCAGAGGTTACCCATTTTCCTTCTTGAATTAAGCCCAAATGTTAATTAAGACTACATTTCCAAAATTACACATTTGCCCCTAAGAATCTAACACTTCATAATTTGTCAAATTCAATTCAAATGACTTTGAAATTTTTATCCATCCTCATTCATGTATCAATTAAGACATCAGAGGAAAAACGTGATTTTTCTAAAGTTAATTTATTTTAAATAATTATTTTTATGCAAAAATATGATTTTTTAAAGAAAATTCTGAACTTGACCAAGGTAAATTCTAATTCCTTGAAATTTTTACTAGAGGTAGGCTTTGACCAAGGAAGCCTTTGGACAAAATTTCATGATTTTTTGGATTTTATCTCAATTTTAAGAATTATTCTAAGTTCTAGGGTATTTAATAAATAAAAAATATTTTAAATGGGGAAAATTAGGATTAGTATTTTTGAAAAGTCTCCCTCAGGTCAAAAAACTTAGAGAAGAAGATTTTATATTTTTCTAAATTTTATTTGATTTATTAGAATTATTTTAGTGAAAAAGCATTTTTAGGCTTTAAAAATTGTTTTTAAACTTTGGAATTCAGTTTCTTTATTTAGAAAATCAAGAAAAATATCCTAATTATTCCTAAGTGATTAGGAAATAATTTATTACATTTTCATTAGTTTTATTATTTTAGTAATTTTTATGAATTTTTAATTATTTTAAATATTTAAAATAGACTAAAAATCAAGTTTTTATTTTAAATATCATTCTATTTTCAGAAAATACCGCTGATCATAGAGAACTCAAAAATAAGTTTTTATAAATTTTTTAGTTATATTTTGATCATTAAAAATCATTTTAGTGCCAAAAAAATATTTAACTTAAAAAATAAATTTAGACCATCAAGTGTACTCAAAATGCTTTGAAATTTTTATGGAGAGTTCTGTGGATCTTATAAAATAGTGGAGATAAAAAATCAAGTTATTTTGATGTTTATATTTTCCAAAATTAATTATCTTAATGATTTAGTGTTTGTGAAAATTAGGTGCATTTTAAATGACTTAACTCATGAAAATTTTTTTAAAGGTTCCCTGGTCATCAAAAATCTTTCAAAATTTTCTTAGAGTTTTCTAATCAACATGCTAATTTCCATGATAAATTTAAGCAAATAATGTGCATAACCTTGAAAAATATAGATCTTTATCCAGAGGCTTCCTATGACTTTCGAAAAATCAGAGGATGTTTCCCTTGATAGAGGATATAACATGTTAAAATTTCAAGCCATGGTGAAGTGTCAATATGCATGAAGAATCAAAACATTCAAATCAGTATTTAATTAATTAAAAATAAAATATTCATCAAATGGACTTCATATTATTTCCACATTGTTTTCCTCTATTCACTGAGCAAGAGTGTATTTTTATCATATTTTTGTGATTTTTCTACACCAACATATGAATTTTTGAAGTTAGGGGTTTTTAAATAAATAGGAAAAATCCCTATTTATCTATTTAAACAATGCTGCGCCACCTCAACCTACGATGGCTCCGAACTCCACGCAGCGCGCTCCCATCCGAAGCCGCCATCCACCTCAATGCTGACTCGGCCCGCTGTTTATGTTTCAAAGTGCTGTCCGGCTTGATCTCCTCCGTCCATCCAATTCACGTGAGATCGGACGAATCCTCATCATCATCCCCGATAGAGTGATCCTGTGACCGTCCACATTAAATCTTAAGATCTCAGCCTAGACTCAACAAAATCACTTTGGATTTGGTCCTTTCGACTCGTCTAAGTGAGATGAGCATATCCATATGGTAATCATGCAATTAAATTAAGCTTAATGAAATAGAGAGTCAAAATAGGCTCTGAAGAAGGAGAAGTTTTATACCTTTGATCTGAGAAGTAAAGCTTTAATCACAGGGTCTTGGCACATAAGTTAGAGTCCAGGTAGGCTAGGGATTAAGTCTCTTGTTGTGGTGTAAGGCCTAGGTATGAATTTGACCAAGCTCGATTTCAGGTGTTGGTCTAGAGCTATAGTGGAGGCTATTTCAAAGGGTAATTTGATAGGGCTTTATCTTCTCTTACTGTTCTGACGGTGTAGGCACAAGCAATTCAAGTTTGGTGGAGTTTTTAGAGATGTCCTGTTTCTGCCCTAATTTTTAAGCTCAAAATTAAGGTTACACAGAGGGAATCAAGGCAGTGGAGTGATATGAATGGGCTGTGGAGGTCTCAAGGAAGCTCTGTGAGTGATTTTGGAAGCTCTCTCTAAGAAAATTTGAGCACACCTCAGATGGCCGTGGAGGTGAGTTTTTATAAAAATGGCCATGGGGTGGCTCTTAGGGCACATGTTTGGGTGCATTGTGGTGCTTAGGTGGAGGGTAGAGGAGCTCTACAGTTTTATTTGGATGATTTGGCCTCTATGTTTGATTT
Organism: Phalaenopsis hybrid cultivar; assembly: GCA_002079205.1. Taxonomy (NCBI): domain Eukaryota; kingdom Viridiplantae; phylum Streptophyta; class Magnoliopsida; order Asparagales; family Orchidaceae; genus Phalaenopsis; species Phalaenopsis hybrid cultivar. Next base: position 76,027 of record JXCR01144800.1, on the reverse strand, counting down.
AGGTGAAGATCCATGGGGGTGGCTCTCTGTTTGGCCATTTCCAACCACTAGGATGGCCGACCGACCAGGGGGAGGTAGCTAGGAGCTCAGGGAAACTAGGGGAATATGTCACAGCAATTTAATGGATTGAGGTTTAATTTTGGAAAAAATATCCTAAGCTTAAGAAAAAATGGAATGAAATCCCTTAATTTAAGAGACCTTTGGTCCATGTCTTAGTTTAAGTGGTTAGATGGGTCTTGACTCAGTCTTAGGGTCTAACCAATGGCTGAGGTGGAGTTAATTTGGTGACTTTGGGGTAGTTAGACCATCTTTAATGCATAAGTTCATTGTGGGATCAAGTGATCAAAGTTAGGGTTTGGGCAAGGTTAGCCATGTCAAATGACCTAATTGATTGATCAAGATTCTGTAGATGATTTTTATGAAGATTTTTGGTAAAGGGTTGAAGTGATTTTGAGTTCAATTGGTACGTCAATTTGAGGGATTTTTTAGATTTGGCCAATTTGGGCATGTTGGGCTAGACATGGGTCTAGATTGGGCTAGAATTAGGCTAAGTCTAACTTAAATGGTCCTCATGATCAAGGAAGATTTTGTGAATATTTTTCATTAAGGGATGGAGTTGAAATTTTGGGGTTAAGGCCCTTAATTTGGTGAAATTTTGAGACATGGTCAATTTGGGGCTTTTGGACTTAGGTTGAAATCAAATGAAATTGAGGTCCTACCAAGGCCAATCAAGGTCAAATTTGATGTGTAGGAATGTCATGAAGATTTTTCAACACAAATTATGGCCAATTGAGTGGGCTATGGGTTCAATTTGCTGAGACCAAGTCATGGGGCCAAAATTGGGTTTTTGATCTAAATCAAATTTAGGTTCAAATCATGGATCAATTGGCCTTGGATTTGGTCTTCATTGGTCATATAAAGAGTTAATTTGAGTTTAGAATTGAAATTGGGGAAATTAGACCAATTGGATAGACATTTGAGGTGATTTGGACAAAATATGGGCCTTTAAAGGGCAATTTGGGGGTTTTGATCAAGGATGGTTAAATTGGCCAAATTGGGTCATATGATAGTTGAGGAAAATGAAATTGGGAATATTTAAGAGGTTTTGGAAATTTTATGAGATTTTCTAAAAATTTTTGGAATTTTGGGCCAAAGAGGGGTATTTTGGTAATTTGGCCAATTTGGGTGTTTTCAAGGTGTTTGAAATGATTTTTGAACAGATTTGGGTATTTTGGCTAGATTTGGAGATTTTGGTCATAGTTGGGGTCCCGAGGATATCTGAGTAATTTAGGGGAATTTAGGGGCAATAGGGTAGGTTGGGTATATTGATAGAGTTGGATTTCCAACCACCATAAATAAGCCATGGATCAATGGAAACCTCATTATGGGTCCTTTATGTAGTGGTTTTAGTTAAACCCTAGCCTAGGGCTAATGGGTTTAGGGAACTACCTACAGGAGTCTCCAAAAAGTATCAAGGGACCATAGCCTAGAAGTTATGAGTTTAGGGTAATGAGTGATTCTGAGTACAAGTGATTGCAAGTAAGTGCCTTAGCTCTAGACAAACATCCAGGGTCAACCCTAAGGTTTGGCAGTCCTAATGGTGACTCATCTTGTGTTTCCCCCATAGTGACCCCACCTACTAAGTGTTAGAGGTAAGGACCAAAATGTGAAACTTCAAGTTTAGTAGAGAAGAGTTTGAAATTTCTAATGGTGAGGGTTCCTTGTCTAATTTTCTAAGAATAGTCAATAGGAAAGTCATATGACTAGATCTTAGGCTACTAAAGAGGAAAAACTGAACCTCAACCAAAAGTGAGGACAACCGTCTTACACCAGCCTCCGGATGTGCTACACCCAATTGTTGCCTTGTGGCCATTCGAGTGTTGGGGTACGAATATAATAGGTCCAATAGATCCTCCATCTTCCAAAGGACACAAGTTTATACTTTCCGCTAGAGATTAATTCTCTAAATGGGCAGAGCCAGTACCGTTATGTGTGGTTACGACACAACACGTCCTTCAATTTTTCAAAAGCCAAATTGTCTACCCTTTTGGAGTACCACGAAGAATAATTTCCAACAATAGGATAGCTTTCAGAAGCACAAAGATCAACAATTTTGTCAACATGGGATAGATTAGAGATACTCTACAATTTACTATCCCAGAGCAAATGGTCTGGCTGAAGCCTTCAACAAAACACCGGTAAAATTTTAAAGAAAACACTGAATGAAAATAAAAGAAATTGACACAAAAAACTATTAGAAGCCTTGTGGGCATACCGGATGACTTTCTGAACTCCCACTCAGTGTACTCCCTACATGCTCGTGTATGGGTCCGAGGTTGTGCTACCGCTAGAAATATAGACATCGTCTCTCAGAGTTGCTGTTGACAACCAACTCACAACAAGAGAAAGTGAAAAACTCAGAATTGAAGAACTGGAGAGTCTTGAGGGAAAATGACTAGAAGCACAACAACATTTGGAGCTTTACCAGGTGAAGATGGTACAAGCCCATGAAAATTTGTTCCGCCCAAGGACATTCAAAGTTGGTGACCACGTGCTTGTGCCCAAAAGGCTTATTCTTGCATGCCATAAAATAGGTGGAAAATTTAAGCCAATTTGGGAGGGACCATTTGTCATTGGAAAGATCTACATAGAAGGAGCCTACCAGTTAGTGGACTTCTAGGGTGAAAGACCCATGTTACCAATAAAAGGACGATATCTGAAAACTTGTTACACAGCCTGATGCCGCTTGCCTCTCCTTGCTTCAAAATTTTGAAACTTTGATTGTTTTGGGGTTATCTTTGTGGCCAAATGTCTATGACCGGGTCCACATTCTGTAATTAACCTCAATATAATGAAAATTTTAAACTTCAAAACTTTTTTTCCTTTCTACTTTTGAGTATAATGTTCCACAAAAATTTAGATAAAATTCATATATAAGTAAACAATTTATTTCACTAAAATAAGCTAAAATTCACTTCAATAAATACTTTGTTTTGTTCTTGTTCATGCCAAGTTTTGGTCCACTGACATTTTTCCTGTCGTCTGTAGAAAAATGTTAGTACAAAGGCTGATCTTTTCTTTCAAGGATGGCTGGAGCCTTGCACTAAATGAGGAGATGGCGCCGCAGGGCGGTACCATAGACTTCAACATGGATTTTAACCAGGTTGACATGGACTACGAAGGTCCTCTCATAAATGTAGTCAGCTGCAGAGAGAAAGAGGAATTGCCTTCACTGATGAGGGTAACCACCAAAGATAATGCATCACAGAAAGGCACGAACGTGACGACAGAGCAAGATCCAATGGAAGGTCCCACTCGTCTGCCCTCCATGGTAGCAACACCAGCTGAAGGCTTAGTAGTCACCAATAACGAACGACTGCCAGGTGCTTCGCTTCGCAGGACGCAACGCAGGAATTCCTGTCGTAAGAAGCAGAGGGCTTTTCTACGACAAGAACGCACATGTCAGAGAGAGATGAACAACTTACTCAACCCTATTCATGAGGGGCATACTTATGATCCATACATGAAAGAAACTTCTGCCAGACTACCCACCACAGATGAAGAACTGAGGTTCGTCACAGAGTCAGATACACTTTCAGCTTCAGATGTTTTATGCAAGGGTTACCCGACATGGAACACTGAAATAACTGTAGGGACATAAGCCACAGGGGCATTTATAGAATGACCGGATTGCAATGTTCTACATTTACAACATTTCAGTACATTGGAAGAGTATACCTCTAGCACCAATGGGTATCAGACTTCAGATTTTATGATGGATGTGCCATACGTCCCATTGGGGACAGATCGGTATGTACCATGGAGCCCAGGGTCGTACATCTTGCTAGATGCTGAGTCTCGTGTTCCAGATCAGCAAGCGCCAGTTTGGGTTCCTGCCAATGTTCAGAGGGAGGAACACCCACGACAACTATCAACTCCTAGTACAATGGAGTACTACAAAATAAGCACAATAAATAAAAGAGAATTTGAATTTTATGAAGAAGTTCAGAGAAAATTCATCAACATACTGGAGGGATTAAAACTGTATACAAGAGTCTTCTCAAAGACTGACGAACAAAGTATTCTTGACTGCATTTTTGACCTAAGGGACAAAGGTCAAGCAGATTTACTTATGGAAAGGACCTATTCTGAGCTGAGGAAATGGTTACAAGGAAAAGGGAGGATTACTATCCAGTGTGGGTGCTGCTACAACTTCACAAATGACAGACAGGGGAATCCGCTTGGGATCCTCAGACACGATCAAGTAGATCCACTACCGCCAATGATAAAGTGGATGATCAAAAGAATGGTCAAATGGAGTATTCTACCTGCTGCCTGCATCCCAAATAATTGTATTATCAACATCTCCGACGAGGGTGATTCTATTCCTCCACACATCGATCACCATGACTTCTTAAGGCCTTTTTGTACGGTCTCATTCATGAGTAAAAGTAACATCTTATTTGGGAAATAAATTGACATCATCGGCTCTGATGAGTTCAGAGGCTCTATGGAGATTCCCCTACCAGTTGGCTCAGTGCTCGTTCTTAAAGGAAATGAGGCAGATGTCGTCGAACATTGCATTCCAGGTCCGTGGCCTTCCGTAGGATGGACGACAGCAAAATACCATATGGATTTCAGCCAAACCCGGAACTGGATGAGCTACTGCCGTACGAGCTATGAGAGGGTTGCCCTATAAGTACATGCGAGGGGAACTCTTATCCTGGAGCATGGTTTAGAAGGTCTGCTTGATCAGGAGCTCGTCGTACCTGATGCAAATGGTTAGAGGGTTAACTTTCTTTTTTTTATATAGCATCATGATATTTATCTGATATATTCAGCTTACAATGTACTCATGGCATGAGAAGTTCTGGATGTACTTCAACATGAACTATGTATTGTACCTTTTTAGGCGTTAGCCTATGTTTGATTTGTTACATCTATATTGGAGTAGATTAATGGAAATTTCTCTAAACAATGTTCCTTTTTGTTAGTTTCCTTTATGTGCGATGGATGGAAGCCACGAACCACGCGTTGGTTCAGAATTTCAATGAACGAAGAACAAAACAACAAATATTTAACAATAAATAAAATTTAAATAATCACATATGAATAAACAACAAAAAAAATTTCTTTTGAAAATCAACAAACTAAAATTAAAATTTTAAAGACATATTTTGAAAAATTAAATGTGGTAAAAACAACAAGAAAAGAGAATAAATATGTTGAGTGGATTCTCTCGTTCTCAGAGTTTCTTACTCTTTGTGTGTGCAGCACAACCATCGTTATCTGCGTTAGGTTTCTTCACATCCCCGTGGAATTTCACATTCTACACAAAACCCCACAAAACTTCACATTCTGCACAAAACCCCACAAAACTCTACAAATCTTCTTCAACAAAATCAACCTTTTCACATAACACATTTCTGCAAATTTAACATCACAAACTCTCTACACTATTTTCATATGACTCTTGGAGTCAGTGCCCAAATTTTGACACCCCATATTCAAATATGGTACAAGATGTCATTTAATGGAATATGACATCCTATCCTTAATCTTCGAGGTCAGTCCCTGACTTCTGAATCTTTTTTCAAAAATGATAACTAAAATTCAAATTTTCGATTCTCTCATACATTTTCTCTTGTCACGGTCTGGTGCTTTCCTACCTAACGTGAAACATATATTTTCTTATTACCTCTTGAGTTGGATCTGAGTCCTGGTGCTTTCCTTCTCAATGTAACACATATTTTCTTGTCACCGCTTGGGTTGGAAGTGAGTCCTTGTGGTTTCCTTCCTAACGTGACACATATACTTTCTCGTTACCTATTGAGTGGCATATGAGTCCTGGTGCTTTCCTTCAAAATGTAACACATATATTTCCTTATCTCTGCTTAGGTTGGATGTGAGTCTTAGTGCTTTCCTTCCTAACGTGATGCATATATTTTCTTGTTACCTCTTGAGTTGGATATGAGTCCCGGTGCTTTCCTTCTCAATGTAACACATATATTTCCTTATCACCACTTGGGTTGGATGTGAGTCCTGGTGCTTTCCTTCCTAACGTGACACATATATTTTCTTGTTACCTCTAGAGTTGGATATGAGTCCTAGTGCTTTCCTTCTCAATGTAACACATATATTTCCTTGTCACCGCTTGGGTTGGATGTGAGTCCTGGTGCTTTCCTTCCTAACGTGACACATATATTTTATTGTTACATCTTGAGTTATATATGAGTCTTGGTGCTTTCCTTCTCAATGTAACACATATATTTCCTTATCACCACTTGGGTTGGACGTGAGTCCTGGTGCTTTCCTTTCTAACGTGACGCATATATTTTCTTATTCCCTCTTGAGTTGGACATGAGTCCTAGTGCTTTCCTTCTCATTGTAACACATATATTTCTTTGTCACCGCTTGGGTTGGATGTGAGTCCTGGTGCTTTCCTTCCTAACGTGACCCATGTATTTTCTCGTTACCTCTTGAGTAGGATATGAGTCCTGGTGCTTTCCTTCTCAAGGAAACACATATATTTTCTTGTCACAGCTTGTGTTGGATGTGAGTCCTAGTGCTTTCCTTCCTGACGTGACACACACACTTTCTTATTTCCTCTTGAGTTAGATGTGAGTCCTAGTGCTTTCCTCCTCAATGTAGCATATATTTTTTTGTCATTCCATGGGTTGGATGTGAGTCCTAGTGCTTTCCTTCCTAACGTGACAAATATATTGTCCCTGTCACATGTCAGTTCAAATATAACTCTTTAGTTGTAACTCGAACTGGTACAGTCCTTTCTTTCTGGAGATGTATCTTTAATGGTCACCGTCTTCTACACGGTTGTTACCCTTTGGAGCTGGATGTGAGCCTCCGTGTTTTCCATCTCGATTGGGTCCTTCCACACAATCCTAATTCATATTTCAAAATCAGTTTTAAGGCCACCTTAAATGGATTATGACATCTAATTCTTATTTTGGAATTTATACCCAAATTTTAATTCCCACCTTGGGGTCAACACCTATATGCTGACTCCCATCTTTTATAAATACCTAAAATTTCATAACTCAAAATTCACTCTCCAATCCCCAGCGAGAGTCCCTACTCCTTGATTTCACTCAAATGATCATCTGTTAATTTCCCAACAGAAACAAATCACACACACAACTCTACACATACTTTTGGGTTTGTTGACTTAGGAGTTTGTATTGGTTTTTTTTATCTCGTTGGTCAACGCCAATACGCGTGGTGTACTTGCCCAGTACACCACACCTAGTGGGGGTCAATTTGTTGACCTCACCATTTATTGACCTCACTTTTAGTAGCCTGATATCTACCCATAGGAATTTCCTATTGATTATTCTTAGAAAACTAGACAAACACTCTTCTTTACTCAACTTAAAGTTCCACATATTGGTCCTAACCTCTAGCACTTAGTAGGTTAGTTCACTATGGGGGAACTCAAGATGAGTTACCCTTAGGACTGCTGGACCTTAGGGTTGACCCTGAGTGTTGGTCTAGGGTTTAAGGCACATACTTTCACTCACAATCACTCACAATCCTAAACTTAAACTTCTAGGCTTTAATCCCTTAATATTTTTGGGAGACTCCTGTAGGTGGTCCACTAAACCCATTAGCTCTAGGCTAGGGTTTGGCTAAGACCACTACATAGAGGACCCAAAATGGGGTTTCCATTGCTCCATGCCTTATTGATGGTGGTTGGCATTTCAACTCTACCAAGACACCCAAACTACCCAAAATCACCAAAATTGGCCAATATACCAAAATACCCCTTCTTAGCCCAAATTTCTAAAAATTCCAAAAATTCCCAAAAATTTCCAAAACCTCCCAAATATTCCTAATTTCATTTTTCTCAACTATTGTATGACCCAATTTGGCCAATTTGACCATCTTTGAGCAAAACCCCCAAATTGCCCTTTAAAGGCCCATATTTTCGCCAAGTTAACCCAAATGTCTATCCAATTGGTATAAATATACCCCAATTTCAGTTCTAAACTCAAATTTCCCTTTTTATATGGCCAATATAGACCAATTCCAAGCTCAATTAGTCCATGATTTGAACCCAATTTTGAGATAAACAAAAAACCCAGTTTTGGCACTATGACTTGGTTCCACAAAATTGAACCCATTGCTTACTCCATTTGCCACAATTTGTGTTGAATAACCTTCATAAAATCCCCATAAATCAAAATTGACCTTCAATTGGCCTTGGTGAGGCCTCAATTTCATTGGATTTCAACCTAAGTCCAAAAAGCCCTAAATTTGCCCCAAATTGGCCATGTGTCAAAATCTCACAAATTTGAGGGCCTTAACCCCAAAATTTCCACCTATCCCTTCATGAAAAATCTTTACAACATCTCCCTTGATCATGTGGACCATTCAATTTGGACTTAGCCCAAGGCTAGCCCAACCTAGACCTAAGTCTAACCCAACATGCCCAAATTGGCCAAATTTCAGAAATCCCTCAAATTGACTTACCAATTGAACTCAAAATCACTTCAACCCTTCACCAAAAATCTTCATAACAATCATCTACACAATGTTGGTCAATAAATTGAGTCGATTTACATGGTTAACCTAGCCCAAACCCAAGCTTTGATTACTTGGACCCACATTGAACCCATGCATTAAAGATGGCCTAACTACCTCAAAGTCATCAAATTAACCCCACCTCACCCATTAGTTAGACCATAAGACTGACCCAAAACCCATCTAACCCAATCTAAATGAGCCATGGACCAAAAGTCCCCCAAATTAAGGGATCATATTTCCAAAAATACACATGCTTAAGATACCATTACCAAAACTAAACCTCATTGCATTAAATTGCTTTGACAGATTCCCATGGATGCCCTGAGCCTTAGTCACCCCCCTGTCATGGTCGGCTGGCCTAGTAGCCGGAGAAGCTCAAAATTGAGAGCCAAACCCATGGAAATTCACCCAAATAAAACATAGAGGCCAGCTCATCCAAATTAAGTTGTAGAGCTCCTCTGCCCTCCACCTAAGCAGCACAATGCACCCTCTAATTGGTCATGACAACCACCCCTTAGCCATTTTTATAAAAGGAACCTTCCACGGCCATAGGAGGAGGTTATGAAAATTTCTTAGAGAGACCTCTTCAAATTAACCACAGAGCTTCCCTAAGACCCCCTCTGTGCATTCCAACAGTTTTCTCACACCAATTTCCACTGTCGGAGTTCAATTTTGAGCTCAAAATCTTGCTGGAAAATAGAACAAAGCGCAATACACCTCCACAGTCCACCAAACTAAAACTAACTTCACCGACAATTTCACAATAGTGAAAGGAACTTATGCCCCATCAAATTCCCCTCTCACATAGCCTATACCATAGCTCTAGACCAACACCCAAATCTGGCCGTGATCGAAATCATATATAGGCCTTACACCAAGACTAGAGGCTCAATCCCTAGCCTCTTTAAATCACAATGAACATGCTGAGACTCTCTGATTGAAGCTTCACTTCTCAAAGCAAAGGTATAAAACTTCTGTCCCTCCCGAGCTCATTTGAACTCCCTTTATTTTGAGTTGATTTCATGGAATCATAACCATATGGATATGTTTCTCTAGCCTAGACTAGTGTTTTAAAAAAAAATTTCATCCAATTTGGTTAAGAAATGAGAGAGATCTTAAGGTTAAAAGATGGATGGTTCTCGGGCTAGGCTATCGGGGACGATGATGGAGAGTCGTCTGATCGTGTGTGTAACATATGAACGGTCAAGATGAAGCTGAATAGCGCTTCAGAACATAAACCACGGGCCGAGTCAGCACTGTGGTGGATGGCGGCATCAAATGGGAGCGCGCCGTCTAGAGCTTCGGAGCCGCCGTAGGTTGATGTAGCTCCGCTCGTTTAAATAGATAAATAAGGATTTAAAAAAATCCAGAAAATGATCCCTAGCTATAAAAAATCATATCTTGGTGTAGAAAAATCACAAAAATAAAATAAATATACCCTCTTGCTCAGTAAATAGAGGAGAACAATGTAAAAATAATTTTAAGTCCATGTGAAGCATATTTTGTTTTTTATTATTTAAACACTGATTTAGATGTTTTTATTCTCCATGCATTTAGTAATCACACTATGGCTTTAAATTTTAGCATGTTGTTCCTCTGACTTATGGAACATTCGCTTATTTTTCCAAAGTAAGAGGAGGTCCCTCGACAGAGAATCATATTTTTCAAGTTTATGTGCATTATTTGCTTAAAATAATCATGGAAATTAGTATGTTGCTTAGAAAAATCGAAGAAAATTTTGGAAGGTTTATGATGACCAGAGAGCCTTTGGGAAAGGTTCTCATGAGCCAAGTCATTCAAAATGCACCTAATCTTTACAAACCCTAAATCACTAAAATAATTAATTTTAAAAAAATACAAACAAGAAAATAACTTGATTTTTAAACTCCACTATTGTTTAGGATCCAGAGGACTCACCATAAAAATTCCAAAGCATTTTTAGTTCATTTGATAACTTAAGTTGATTTCTAAAGATAAATAACATTTTTGGCACTTAAATGATTTTTTTAGAAAAATCAAATTATAACTAAAAGATTTATAAAAACTTGTTTTTTAAGTACTCTGTGATCAGGGGTATTTTCTAAAAATAAAATGAAGTTTAAAATAAAAACTTGATTTTTAAACTATTTTAAATATTTAAATAATTAAAAATCCATAAAAATCATAAAAAAAAATAAAATTCATGGAAATATTCTAAATTGCTTCCTAAGAACTTGGGAATAATTAGAATATTTTTCATTATTTTCTAATTAAATATTCTAAATTTCCNTAAATGGATTTGAGGCTTCACCAATGTCAATTGATGGTTGATTTTGATGTATATGAATGTTATAAAGATTTTGCAATATTAATTGAGGCCAATTGACTAGGCTATGGGTTCAGTTTGGTGAGATTAAGTCATATGGTCAAAACTGGGGTTTTGACCCAAATCAAAATTAGGCTCAAATCATGGACCAATTGAGCTGGGATTTGGTTTATTTTGGTCATATAAAAAGTGAATTTGAGTTTAGGATTGAAATTTGGGTCAATTGAGATCAAATTGATGGACATTTGAGTTAGATTTGGGGAAATTTGGGACTTTAAAGAGCAATTTGGGAATTTTGGTTAGAGATGGTTAAATTGGACAAATTAGGTCATGGGGTAATTTAGAGAAATGAAATTAGGAATATTTGGGGTTTATTGGGATTTTGACCCCAAGAGGGGCATTTTGGTAATTAGGGGGTGTTTTAGGGGTAAAAGGCCAAGATGGGTATTTTGGTAGAGTTGAGGTACCAATCATCACCAATAAGCCATGGACCAAAGGAAACCCCATTTTCGGTCCTCTACATAGTGGTAAGCCATGGACCAATGCGAACCCCATTTTGGGTCCTCTACATAGTGGCATAGCTAGGGCTAGTGTATCCCAAAAGATCAAGGGATCTAGGTTTGGACCAATGGAAACCCCATTTTGGGTCCTCTATGTAGTGGTTCTAGCCAGACCATATCCCTGCTAGTAGGTTTAGGGGACCATCTACATGAGTATCCCAAAAGATCAAGGGATCTAGGCTAGAGATTTGAGTTCAGGGTTGTGAGTTAAAGGGCTAGCAGGTTTAGGGGACCATCTACATGAGTATCCCAAAAGATCAAGGGATCTAGGTTGAATTTGAGTTCAGGGTTGTGAGTGAATGTGGGTGTAGATGAGTGTAGTGAGTGCCTTAGCTCATGAGTTCAGGGTTGTGAGTGATTGTGGGTGCAGATAAGTGTAGTGAGTGCCTTAGCTCCAGAACGACACCCAAGGTCNTTGAGTTTCCCCCACAGTGACCCCACCTACTAAGTATTTAGAGGTTGAGAGCAACATGTGGAACTTTAAGTTAAATGGAGAAGAGGGTAGAATTTTTAATGGAGAGGGTTCTCTAGCCTTCTAGGACCAATATGTGGAACTTCAAGTTGAGTAGAGAAGAGTTTGAAATTTCTAGTGGTGAGGGTTCCAGATCTAGTTTTCTAAGAATAGGCAATAAGAAAGTCCTATGGCTAGACCCTAGGCTACTAAAGAGGAAAAACTAAACCTCAACCAAAAATGAAGTCAACAATAATATGTAGCTGCAAGAATGAATCCATTTCCTTTTGATGATGGAGGGTCTATTGGACCCATTATATCCGTGCCCCAACACTCAAATGACCACAAGGAGACAGTTGGGTGTAATACATTCAGAGTTTAGTGTAAGACCACTCTGTGCACTTGACACTGGTGACACTTTTTGCTTGTATCCAATAGTATCCGGGTCTCTTAATTTTCATCTTCATCTTTGGCCCTGACTGGTGAGCACCACACAATCCAGTGTGTACTTCTTTGACAATATACTATGCTTCAACTTTGCTCAGACACCTCAGCCACATCTAATCAAAAGACTATTTGTAGAGGATATCACCTACTAAAGCATATGACATAGCTCTTCTAGTGATATGATACGTTGTTGACCTCTCTTATGGTAGTTTTCTTGTGTACAAATATTTTTATTAATGGCCTACGCCAATCTTCAGCATTATTAGTTACTGCAGCTACCATCTCTACTTCATTTATGAGCTTATGTAGATTGTCGAAGTAGATCTTTGATAGAACCCGATGTCCTCGTACTGTAATGTCAATGGAATCCTCGGTGGGCACTTCATTTCCTTAGCAAGTTTGGCTAAAGCATCAACATGGGTGTTATCTCCCTAAGAAATCTGGTACAATGTCACACTACGGATTTGTTCTAGTAACTTCATTGTGTATCGATGATATTCTGCCAACATCAGCTTCAAAATATTGTACTGTCCGAAAACTTGTTGAATGACGAGTTGTAAGTCGCAATAGATGACATTGTTTGTTATGTTCATTGAGATTATCAACTCTAATTCGGTAATCAAGGATTCATATTCTGCCTCATTATTCTTGCACAGCTCTATCTGGTGGTATGAAAACCTTAAATTTCCCTGATCTAGTATAATAAAAATCGACCCGATTCCTGCTTTTCCTATTATGACTGTCTACATTCCTTTATCTTTCCTAGCTAATGAAGCTCCATCAAAGTACATTTCCCAACGTCTAGCACTGGACAACTCCACTTGTAGTATCTGCTCATTTGGTAGATCATCATTGAGAGTGGACCTAGTTGGAAGTGGGTGGGCTGCAAGAAAATATACTAGAATCTTTCCTTTGATAGCGCGAAGGGGTATGAAAGTTATATCGAATTGTAATAAAATCATTGAACACCTTGTTAAACATCTGGAAGGTGTTGGTCAAGCATAAAAAATTACAACAGATTAAATTTTGAAATAAGGGTGATCTTATGCGAGAGCATGCAATATATGGGCTTCTGGGTAGCAAAAATTAAAGCTAGACAGTACTTCTCAATAAGAGGATACTTTACCTCCATCGGTATTTGACCTAAGCTAGCAGGGCTCCGAGAAAATCGTAGAGTGTGTTTACTTTCCCTCATCATTGACCTAAGCTAGCAGGGCTCCGAGAGAGTCGTATAAGGACGCAGTATAAAGTATCAAAGGTTTTATCCGGATCGGGGCTACCAAAATAGGAGGTGTTGTTAAATATTGCTTAACATCCTCAAAGGCCCGTTGTCATTTCTCTTCTCAAACAAAGTTGGCATTTTTTTAAATTAATGTCGAGAATTGTTGTCACCTACCTTAGAAATTAGAAATAAAGCATCTCACATATGTCAGTTTTCCTTGAAAGGAACGTAGTGGTTTCAAGTTTTTGGGAGGAGGCATTTCCAAGATACCTTTAATCTTATCTAGGCCGATCATGACTCCCTGATCATGAACAACAAACCCTAAAAATTTCTCAAAGGTAACACTAAAGGCACACTTTAAGGGATTCATCTTAAGATTATATTGTTTTAATTGTTCAAACATAATCTTTAAATTATACAAATGGTATAATTGCCGCTATCTCTTGATGACCAAGTCGTCCACATAGCACTCTACTTGGTTGTGGATGAGGTCATCAAAGATCTTCATCATAGCTCGTTGGTAAGTTGCTCTGGCATTCTTTAACCCAAATGACATCACTATGTAGCAAAAGATCCATATTGGTATTCTAAAAGCTGTAAGTGCTGCATCTTTTAGAGCCATCTTGATTCGATTCTGTCCTGATGATCCATCCATAAAAAAGAAAATGTCGTGTTTCAATGCGATGTCCACCATTAACTCTGGTATCGGTAATGAAAACTCATCTTTTGGACTTTCTTTATTTAAATCTTTGAAGTAGACACATACACAAACCTATCCATTCTTCTTCTTTACTGTCACAATGTTGGCGTCAATTAATTTCTTTACCTCAGTAATAACTTGTTGTTGTATTTCAAATCACATTCTCTTAAGAGCTTGTTTCACTGGGGTCATATCTTTGCCCACCCCAAGCGTATGAATTGCAACTTTTGAATACAATCCTGACATCTCATCATAGCTCTAAGAGAAACAATCTTTGAGTTCTAAAAATATTTTGATAAAATCTGTAGATTCTTTTTTGCTAGGTAGAGAACTTATGAATGTAGGTCAGGGATGTTCCTCAGTCCTGAGATTGACTTCCTTCAATTCATCGATAGTTGACTTAATTTCTTCTTCAAATTCTAGTGGAGCATCATCTATCGAAGAATCTTCAAGTCATCATTGACATCGAGGCCATCCTCTTTGAACTCGGTTGTAACAACAATGCAAAATTCTGAATCATCAATTGGTCCTATTGTACCAAATCTGAGACTTTCTTTCGAGTTAGGAGTTTGACTCTTAACATTCCACAATATCTTAAAAAGCTGTAGTCTATTCTTTGGCATTTGTCTTCGCACACATCCTTATTACATTAGCTTTTGTACACAGAGAGAAAAGTAACCAAACGACAATTTATTAATTCATTAGAATCCTCTACCAAATTTACATGATTTTTAGAGTAGTAGTAAGAGAAGTTGGTAAAACTTGATCGGCTAAAAAGAACACCTCGGACTTACTTAACCGCTAAACTCTCAATCTTTTGAGGGTGGATCGGAGTAAGTGTCATGGAATGCACGTAGTGGTTGATCTGATCATACATCGACTCGTATTCACTTTTCTCCACATCATCCAAGAAAATCTGGAACAACAGTTTCTTCTATTTTATCATCATTATTTCATCCTCAAACTTATCTTCATCAGAACTTTCCTCCATGTCGATGTTGATGGTTGGCTTTGTCCATTCAACAATTGTGTTAGTTCCCCTTCATCCACATCCCCGGCCTCGATCTCGGATGCATGGGCTAAAAGAACATGTACCTACTTGTTGTGAAGAAGTGATAGTAGATCATTGAAGTGGAGTTGAATAACCTTGCTCTTGTGATCACTTTGAATCTTCCATCTTATTTGGCACAACTTCTTAGGAAAAGAGTATCTTTTTTGGAGGGGCATAGTAGGCGGCGCCTTCATGGACGCCTACTTCATGAACTAAAAATGGTTGAAGATCTCCCTTGATGTAGTATTCTTTTCCTTCTTTACAATACTTGATGCATTGAAGTAGACATGATAGAACCATATTTTCCTCATGAATCCATGTCAACCAAGAAAATCATTGAAAGAGGTCCCTGCATTGATGATATGGAATTTTACGGTCGTTACTAGCTCTCCAACTTTCATGAGGAGTGTAATAAATCTAAGTGCTCTTTTCCCTTCTGATTAAATACTCTTAACATCATGTTGTCAGTTGTAAGCTCCTGAATATCAATATCCAAGTATGCTAAAGTTTGTAGACTCATTAAGTTGAGTGATGCTCCTGGATCTACCAAAACTATGGACAACACAAATCTGTCGATGTTGACAGAGATGTAGAGTAGTTGGTTGTGATCGAAAGTTCCAAGCAACAAGTATTCATCGGTGAAGGTTACACCAGGCTATTCCTTTAATGAACAAACTTCATCCGAGGATGTACGAGCCAATTAAGCTAAGTAAATTTCTAGATCACGTAAAACACTAACCAGAGACTCCCTCATCTACTTTGACAAATCAGAGCATCGTAGATTCTTAGTTTGGCAGGCGACCTCCTAAGATGATCTAATATGTTACTATCAACTTTATGCAAACCTCCAATCTTTACTTGATTATGTATCTCTTTCACTGGTGGAGGAGAAGGTGGCTCTTCTCGAGAAATATTTGCCTTCCTTTATCCATTGGAGCCATTCTTTGGGGTAATACCTTTTCGTTCCTCAGATTTATTTCTGTGATCTCTTCTTCTTCTTCTTGTGATGTTGGGGGCAAATATTATGGTGCTTCTTCATATCAAAGAAATCTAAGTTAATTGCAAGTGGCGTTCCATGGCACTCGAGGACTCGCTTCTTACTTCAAGAACTTTAGTAATCGACGTCGTCGATATTTTCTTCATTTTCATTAACGTGTTCATCGGACTTAAGTACAATTTAAGGATCATTTTAAGAATTTAGATTGGGGTTAATTTTTTCACAGTCAGTTACGTCATCACTAGTGACAGTTAAAATGTAGTTGAAATCGTAATCATTATATTCAAAAGACCACGGAGTGACAAAAAAATTATCATACATGGTTAGGGGTTCGAGGATTGTCTTCCCTAAACCCAAGACATCCAATCTAAAAGAGGCAGCCCTTATCCTACCCCTCGTGCTATTGACCTTTATGATCATGTCCTTTTTGTTTGGATGCGATGGCTTCTCCGATAAAATCTCCAACTTAGGCCTTACAGGCTATAGACTCTGGGTGGCGGCCTATGCTGAAGTTGTTTGAATCTGGTCGAGTATCTTCTTAAATGATCTGCTCCAAACTGTGCTCCATCCATCTTCATCTGAATACGGCTCTATCAGAGTAATTGGCTCGGTTGAAATCATATTCACAGAACCTTTTTTAAATTCTTTTAAATATTCTTTTGGAATTATTATATTTCCTTCTTTGAGATTCCTCTCGAGCCAATCTTTGAAAATGAAACATTCCTCTATGGAGTGTCAAAGCATTCTATGATATGGACAATTGTTAGGATAATCTTTCTTATCTATTTAATTGGGTTTCCTTTACTCGGGGAATCTGAACTTGAGCTTCTTCATCAAAATCCTGAACATGTTTGGCACATCTTCATCCTTGATGGAATACACCCTATTCATCCAATCTATAAACAACAAACCCCGCCTACCATCTATCTGATATAGCCCTCTCTGAGAAGACTATTAACTGGGCTGACCATACTATTGTACCTGCTGCTACTGCTGATGAGGCTGACTATGGTATGATGACTGTTGGGAATTCTAATGAGAATACTCGACTTGAATCCTCATCGGGTGCTTTCCTTTGTCGAATGTCGCTATTGTCACAAAGGCTGGTCTGGACCTACCAGCCTTTTCCAAGGACTGCATGTGTTGGACTTCTTTCTGTAGGCTGCTAGCTTTACTTAGCAACTTCTCAAATGACTTCATTATGAGTCCCTTATGAATGAAAGTTATTGGTCCATGAATTCTCTTGAGTAGAATCTCAATTTCATGTTGTTGTTATAGCCGAGGCTTGCAGTTCATGCATAAATTCTCCACCGCAAGGTGTAATCCACCAAGGTATCGTTATAAATTTATCTATGAGATCCCCTTTGGTGAGATGATGTCATGCTCTCATAAATCTCTTCATGAATAAGTGCTCCATTTTGGCAAAAGTCTTCACTATCCCATTAAGCAACTCGACGTACCAATCAAATGCTATCCCAGACAAGCTGCTGAGAAACTGATGAAAAAGCAAGGCTTCATTTTCTTCAGTATTACAACAACTGGCTCAAAAATGGGCTATATGTTGACTGTGATTTCTTGTCCCGTTAAATGTTTGGAAATTTGGGGACAAAAAGCCCTTAGGGTAGTACGGCATCCAAATCCTTTGGGTTAGGTCTACCCTTTGAAAGTGATGCACCGCCCTTAGATTGGGCTAAGGCCTCCAAACTTATTGTTCGACCATCTGTTTAAAATTCTTCTTTGGTATTACACTATGGGTGGAATATTTCTTCTGTTGATCTTCTCTGTTAGCGAAGACAACTTCTCTCATTTTGTCTGTAATGTGAAAAATCTCTGGCTGATTGACCTCTGGAGAAGCTAACTGTTATGACTAGGATTTTCTATGCATTGTTGCCATGGTAGCCATGGTGACGACCATCTCGTCCATTCTTTTTTGCATCTAGCTAATCTGTTCATCTCTTAATAAAACATCCCTGCTCAAGTTGGTGTTCCCCTCAACAAGTGGTTGGTCTTCGGGCGTAGATTTAGTGGCTCTAGTCTCGATGACATCAATCTCCATAGACCCCACATCAAAATAATCATTAAAATTGAAATCTTCATCATTGACAGTCACCCCATGTTCTCTGGCCAACTCAAAAATCTTGATTCTAAGCTTTTAACTTTTTATTCACTAATTCTCTCTAAAATTATCTTGAAATCTGGAGGACTCTCCTGAGCATCCTCCCTCTGCACATCGGACTTGGTACCAATAGCTACCACAACGTTTGACACTTCAGACCCTTGCTTCATTCCAAAAACTCACCATGCAGGCTCATCAAATGGTACAGATGCAATAACCTTAGGTATCCATACCTTCTTATGCGATGTCCTACATGCCTTGAAATAATGGCAGTGGTATCTGAAACGGTGCTGACTCGACTTCCTAGGCAAAATTTGACAGGAGTACAAGCTGGTGGAACCTCAACTGATGCTTGGGATTGACGAGTAAATCTGACATCTTTCAAAATCCCTTTGTTCATCTGGGGTGATACTGTGCATCCTACTCGCTTGAGTGACTCAACAACTAAACACCCTTCCTTAGCAACCAATCTATCAAATAATGTATGGACTCTTGTAAAAGCTGTGGTCTTCTCCCTTTCCTCACCATGACCACGGGGCGATGACATAGAAGCGAAAATCCTATGAATGCTCTCATATCAGGTGGTAACCATCAATGAATGAAACCTACTACCTCAAAGGAGAGGGGAGGCCTTAGGCAGTTTGAGTTCCTCTTAGCGAGGAATCATATCAACAGATATTATCTCTGCAATCCAGGGCTATGCTTTGGCTATGGTTTCCTCTTTGTGACCTGGTTAATGACACAGTATTCAAACTTGTGCAAATTTCAAATACTGATGATGGGGCATTAAATCCGCAACAAAATCTTCTACAATCAGAACTTCCTTTTCCTTTTTATTGACAGATGGTATGATAAGCATAGTAACTGTGAATCCGGTGGCAGTCAATGTGACTACTCTCTAGTGAATGAGCACAAGAATGACAGACTTAACAGATGTTAAGGCATGGGCGATCTTCACCTTTTTGCGAGAAGGGAAATCTTTGGGGCAATTCAAGTTGAGCTTAAGAAGTGACTCTTCTACTTCCGGTGCGACAACCTCCATGATGGAAAATGGGGCTTTTCTATACACAAACTCAAGTTTGTCAAATCAGGCTCCAAACTTGATCATGGGGGTGATGTTGTTGGCATTGTGGCCAGTCAACAAGTTGTAGGAGAAGGTGCAAGTTGGGAATGCCATTGTAGCAGCTTCAAATGCAAAGTTTTGAGGGTTAATAATCGACCAATACCTTGCAACTTTAGCGTGAACACTAAAAATTAATAAGGGTCATTCTTTAGACTGGGCACACCTTTTTTATTTTCATTTAATTTTATTTTGTGAGGGTTTTAAGATTTAATTTAAGTTTATCCTTTATTAAGCAAATTAAATGTTGGAGGATTTAATTAAATTAAGCGAGCAATTAAAAGACGCAACTACTTGGCCCAATTTGCAAAATAGCAAACCAAACCCAAAGGGTAAGAGGAAAAAGGTGAAGTTTAGGACCCAGTGTGGGACTGACCTCACAACACGCATCACCCAGGTGAATCTAGTTCACCAACACACCTATTGGGGGTATGATACAACAAAATAATATGTTATTTTAAGTATACATTTTATGCTTATTTTTTGTGATATTACACCTTAAAGAAGGGTATTTTCATTTCTTTTATTACAGGTATATCAATTTTAGGAATTTGGAGCAAAAATAGCAAAAAATACAAAATTTGGAGCCAAAATAGTAAATTTTGGGAATTCTGGCACCAGATGTGCCAGATTGGCACCAGAAACGTCATTTCGTAGAGAGTTGGTGCCATATGTGCTAGATTGGTGCCAAAAGAGTCATTTTACAGAGAGATGGTGCTTGATACACAAGATTTTACACCTGAAGCGCCAAAACCCAGAACAGCGTAGACTTAAATAAACTGGCACCAGATTCGCAAGAACTAGCACCAAAGCCTACTTTTTTGCGGATTAAGGTGGCTCGGAACGAATTTTGTGCTAATTTTTAAAGGGACACTTTTTCTAAACACCCCTAGAGTGATTCAATGCATCTAGACACTTTGGAAGTTTCTTTTATGAAGAGATATGTCTCTTGGATTAATGGACATGTTTTTTGAATTCAAAAAGGTTGACTATTAGATAGAATTTTTGAGAGAATTTTGAATTCTTTTTATAGGGAGGAAAATTTTAATAAAAGAGTGGTTTTTTAAGAACTTGAAAGAAGAAAAGGAGGCTTGTAAGGGGGGCGAAAGAGAGAGAGAGACAAAGAGAGAGTAAAGCGCGCGAAGATTTTCTTCAACGATTGTATGAGAAGAGGGAAGGTGAGAGATTTATTCTTTATTACACTTCTAAGAGAGAATTGAGAGTGCTTATAAGGAGAGAAATGCTTGAAGAGAACTTCTAGAGATTTTCTTGGGAAGGATTTTGAGAAAAGTTGTGTCATTTATTTCTTTTACTTTGTAAACTTATTTTTATTTATGAAATCCATGTTTTATCGTATCATTCTCATGACTTTTATGTAGTTTTCTTTATCATTCTCCCTAATTTGAGGTATGATTTTGTGAGAAATTTATTTTATTTTATACGGATTTAAATATTAATAATTTGTGATGATTTGAACTCTGACATTCATTTACTTTTCGATATGGACAATTTAATTATTAAAATATGTTGAGAAACATATGTTCTGAAAGGGCTATGATTTCTACAACATGGTGAGAATCACATTTGTATTCATGGGAGCGGATGTTATCTATTTAGTTGAGTGTAAATAAATAGGGAAATATACTTTATTGGATGTAGAATTGGAGATGTTAAGGTGACGGATTAAAATCCCCAATTTGGTCTAGTTGATTAAGAACTTATGAGAGGCTGTTAGCCCTCAGGTGAGGTAGTAGTGGAGCTCTAGTGTGGCAGCTGATATCCTCCTAGCCTAACCTCAAAATTAGGGACAAAACTATGGATTAATCAATGTATTTATGCACTCGGGAGAGGGTAAGGAATAAGCTTGCTTTTATTTGGCACAAAATTATATATATATATATATATATATATTTGGTGAAAGGAGCATTATTCGGCTCCTTACATGTTAATTATAAAAGCAACTACTTAAGGAGAGGGTTCCCTAACTCATTCCAAAAATCCCACATAACACNTATATATATATATATATATATATATCTGTGTGTGTGTGTGTAAATAAACATCAAGACCCAAACAGCCAGACATAAAACAATAGATGGATGGCAACTGATAACAAGGGAGCTGGAGCCTCAAAAGGAAGATCCCAAGATTCGGTTTTGGAATTTATGATAAGGAATTTAGGGTATGTTTGGGGCAGCTGCAGCTTATCCAGCTTCTACTGATACGTAGCTTATCCTGATAATCTGCTGATGATCAGTTGATCCGGATAAGCTGTCTGGCTGTTTGGTTGGCGCTTATGGAAAACAGCTGATTCCGAAAAATTGATCATTCTGCCTTTGTTCTGAATAAGCAGCTTAGCTCTTTGGTTAGTGCGTTTTGTAAACAGCTTATTTGGAAATTTTTTTTAATTAAATGAATAATCTGTGCAGCAGAATTTGTTCTTTTCTCAACAAAATTAAAGATCACTGTTCAGAGAAGAAAATACCAAAATGATCATTTATATTTACGTAACTAAAACATAGCCGATCACATCAAACGAATATGTTACACATACAAAAGTCAAACGCTCCTACACATACTACTACAAAGTATAATAAGAGCCCATAAAAAAGAAAAAATAACATGTTAAAATGATAAGTAAAATTATGATAATGTTAATTTTATAATGTAGCAGCATGTCACGGCCCATGTCACCTGCATCTGACACTCCAGAACCCTGAGCAAACATGTCTGACTGCGATATCCAAGGAACGTTAGAACTTGAATCACTTGTGGCGTTCTCTCGTTGTCGTACTATTGAACTCCTAGGAGTTGTGTCCAATTGAAAGCACGTAGAAATAGTTCCACTGTCGGCCCACCTGAAGAATTTGCAGTCGTCCGGTCCTTGTCCCCACCGTGGGCACCTATAGAATTGTCGCCCATAACTATGTGTCTGTCGTGATGTAAAAAGCAATGACGGTAGCCCACATCGGCACATCATTTGCCCTGACTTCCCTGAATATCTCGAGCTCATTGTTCTACAATTAATATAAAAAACGTTGATCAGTCAAATACTAGAGAGAATAAAAAAAAACTCAAGAAAAAGTTAGTGAATTAAAATTTTTATTAGATAAAGGATTGTTGGAATCTATGCACGAATCCTTGTGGTTTTATTTTTAATGCACGGGAAGAACAATAATGATAGAATGAATTCAAATATGCAAGTGTAGATATAAGAAAAAAAGTCTATCCTTAAGTGAATAACGTTCAGTTAAGAGCAGCAACTTCTGTTTCCAAAGCATCTTCAGCAATGTAGGGGGCCTTGAAATAAAGCAAAACTTTGCCTGTGTGATCTCTAAAAATACCTCCAATACCAGCTTTCTTATTTGTGAAGCTTCCATCTGTGTTAATTTTCATGAAAGGATGAGGAGGCTTCTCCCATCTAACCTTAATAACCATAGGGTGTTTAGCATCAATATTGGTCAAATCCTTCAGAATCCGAGGGAACTTCGTCCAATTAATCAGCTGATGTAAATAGGCTTGGCAGTTAGCTGTCGTAGAATCAGAAGGAGACACACTGTCCTCATGCTTCACCATGTTCCTAGCATTCCAAATAAACCAAGCAACAATGAAGGGAAGAGGCATCAGGTCAATTTCTTGTCAAAATGATAGCCCAAATAGAGTCACCTTTAAAACCCAAGCCTCCAGCTTCATAAAGTTTAGCCACTCTTTGCCAACTAGCCCAAATCATTCGTTTCCTGTTCCCAGACCAAAGAAATCTATTAAAAGTTCTCTCCAGCATGAAAGTGGTGCTACTTTTCATATTAGTCACTTGGAGGGTGTAGAGGGGGATAGAAGTGAGGATGCTCTTTAGGAGGGTGATCCTACCCCCATTAGATAAGAAAGAGTTTGTCCACCCCTTAAGGGTAGAATTGATTTTATCAATAACCTCATCAAACTGGGTCTATTTGATTCTTCCTCTGACTAATTGGGTGCCCAGGTAATTAAAAGGAATGCTCATGGTAGAAAAGCCTGTGAAATTTGCCATCCACTGCCTGATAGGAACAGGAACTCTCTTGCTTGCAAGAAACTGGCATTTTTCTTTATTAACTTTCGGCCCAGATACTTGTTGAAATTTGTTCAAGCACTCATCAAGGTATCTAGTTGCAGCCTTGGTTGCCCTTGTGAAAATGAGAATGTCATCAGCATAAATAAGGTGACTTACATTCATCTTAGCTTTGTTGTGATAGATATTGAACCTATTCCTTTTCTCCTGGCCATCAATGAGTTTAGATAGATAATCTAAGACTAGAATTAATATAGTTGAGGAGAGAGGGTCACCTTGTTTAATTCCTCTATTTGCTTTGAAAAACCCATGTGCTTTCCCATTTATGAGGATTGAATTGGCATTGGCCTCTAGCCATCCTTTAATGGTATGGCAGAACTCCACTGAGAATCCTCTAGCCTCCAAACATTCAATAATAAAGTCCCAATTCACCATATCATATACCCTCTTTAAATCCAGTTTATATATCACATTTCCTCCCTTCCAGGGTCTCTCCAAATCTTGTAATAATTCTTGAGCTAGTAAAATTTGGTCCCCTATACTTCTCTTTTTCACAGAAGCTGCTTGATTAGTGCTAATGAGCAGGGGTAGAACAGGTTGAAGTCTACTCACCAGAATTTTGCTGACAATTTTGCTGATTACATTGGTAAGACTCTGAGTTCTGTACTGACTCCAACTGTTTTTAATAGAAGTCTTTGGAATGAAAACAGTTAAAGAAGCACTGAAGTAATTAGGGAGAGAGTGGCCTTTGAAAAAGTGTTGAATAGCTTGAATAACCTCCACCTTAATCTCCCCCCATGCTTTTTTGTAGAAGTCTGCAATATATCCATCAGGACCAGCAGATTTACTGCTGTCAATGGACTGCAAAGCTCTATGAATCTCCTCCTCCTCAGGAATATCTGTCAGCTTTAAATTGGCAGTGAACTGTTTGCTTTCTGAAAATAATTGTTTATCTATGCGGCCTCTGTCAGTAACATTATCATTCATGAGTTGTTAGCAGTAGGACACAACACTTTCAGCAATCTCCTCCTCCTTCCTGATCCAATTTCCATTCTGATCTTTAATGCAGTGAATTATGTTGCAATTCCTCTAGTAATTGATGCAAGCATGATAAAATTTTTTGTTTCTATCCCCTTTAGTGAATTTAGTTTTGGCAGCTTTTTGCTTGAGGAAATGGTCTTGCCAATTAATAGCAGCTAGCACTTTCTCATTGGCCTCTAAAAGAGCAGTATCATCAGTATTTCCTTTGCTGTGCTCCTCCTCCATAGCCTGCAACTCCTTTTCAGCCTTTTCTACATCCTTCATCAAATCTCCGAAAGTGGTCCAACTCCACTTTTTGAGGGCAGAACCTACCTTTTTTGGCTTTTGCCACAAGTTGATGAATTGGTCAGGATGTGACTCATTCTTCCAGTTCTCCTTAACAAATTGGAAGAAATCCTTGTGCTGTGACCAAACATTCAGGTATCTAAAAGCACCCTTCTAACAGCTACTCTTTGGGCCAATGGTGATGACCAAAGGCCTGTGATCAGATCCAGCAAGGCTTAAATGAGTTATAGTAGTCTGCAAAAAATTTTGGATCCAGTGGTCGTTGGCTAAGACTCTATCCAGTCTTTCCCACAAGTTCTTCCTTCTCCATATGAAGGCAAGTCCACTGTAGCCCATATCAAATAAACCAGTATTTTGGATGTTATCATTGAAATTGGACATGATGACATAATTGGGGGTTCTACCCCCCCTCCTTTCAGCATGTGATGAAATATAATTGAAGTCTTCTGCCACAATCCATGCTTTACCAATAGAGCCTTGAATGAGCTGAAAGGTCTCCCACAGCTCAGTTCTAGCTATTTTGGAGCTTCCTGCATAAACAAAAGAAGCAAATCCATCCATTACTTCAGTACTGATGTTCATATGTAGAATTTGCTGGTGATTAACTAAGATAGAGCACTTCATTTCTTTCTTGCAGAAAACCCAAATTTTGTTATTTAGGTTAGCAGAAAGATTGAGGCCAGGAAACACTTTAGCTATATGAACCATAGGTTCCAAAATGGCTAAGCACCAAAATTTGTATTTTTTGTTAAGATATTTTAATCTTTTTAAAGATAAGGGGTGAGCAATCCCCCTTATATTCCAACACATCATATTGATCATGGGGAGGGAGGAAAGGTGGAGGGTTGGTATCTAGAGCTAGTCCTTCCCCTTAGTTTTCTTCCACTTCTATGGGTGCTATGGTCTTCCATTATAGCTAATTCCTTTTCCTTTCCCTTTTTCAATTCTTCTTGTTTGGAGCATCTTTTCTTCCTTACTCTTCCATTCTGATTCCAATTCTTTGTTTAGTTCTGTGACTATATCATCAGTAGGGGAGGCCTCCTCCTCTCTAGCCTCCTGCTCCCTTGTGTTCTTTATAGACTTTATTGAATCCCTTAAAGTGACTTCCACTGAAATGTTCCCATTCTCAGTATTGCCTGTCTCCACAGTCTCTCCCACTGTTTCACCCTTCTTAGCAAGAGAGGTCTCCACTTGTTGAGCCTGGGGAGTAAATTGATTAATAGTTGGAATGATTGTGTCTGCAATCTCAGCTACCATTAAGTTCTGATGGTAATCTTCTTTGTTGTTATCTCTCAATAAATGAGTGTATTCAGTGTTGGGTTCTAGCTGTGTGTGAGTTGTTTGTCTTCTGTTAGGTGGATTTAGCCTGTAGCATTTCTCCCTAGTATGGCCAAACTTCCTGCAATGTAGACAGTAATAAGGCCTTTGCTCCATGACAACTTCCTGCCAAAATCCCTTCAATGAGTCTCCAATCCAAATTCTCTTGACATCAGGGAGAGTTACATCCCTCTCCACAAATATTCTGACAATAGCTGACCTTGATTTATTTTATGTAGCAGCATCCTCCTTCAAAGGTGTTCTTAAGGTGCATCCAATGTTGAATAAATCATTTAATTTAAAGAGATGCAAAGGCAGTTTTGGTAGTTTGAACCAAATTGGCACTATAGGGGGCTCCTGAGAAGGGTCACACTCAGGGGTCCATTTTAAAATTTTCATGTCAGCTCCTGCAATGATTATAGATTTTTTGGCAAATAATCTAGCATAACCTTCTTCCTTTGTCAGCTGGATAAGGAGGTGTCTGTCATCCAATAATCCAAGCTTCCAGTCTGCTATATTCAGTGATTCAAAGTATTTCCTCACAGTCTCCATTGTTGGGTGCCCCAGGCTAAACTTTCCAATGAGTGTGAACTTGACTTCCAGGTTTAGTTCTACAAGGTCTTGTTCTGAGAAAATAGCAGCTGGTTCTCCAACTTTAGAGCCCACTAGATGGATGCAAGAGGCTGAACCCCTTCCAGTAGCAGTATTATGAAAATCCTGAGGGAAAACTAATTTATCAGGATCCACCAGGGAAGAAGATTTTCCAATAGCTCCAGCATAGGTAGCTCTTGTCCATTGCAAGTTAGTCTCCAAATCAATAGGGGCGGCCATAAACCCCAGCAACAACACCCCACAAGGTGCTCCAACAATAGATAAAAGAAGTAAAGAAGGAGGGCTTCCAAACTTGTTCAGCAGCAATGGAACAGTAACTGAACAGGACAAAGCTACTCCCAAAGAAGCTCATCAACAAAGAACCAGGAAACTCCAACAAAACCCAAAAGCAAGAAAAGCCAAACCACTTCTTCAAGAGAGAAAAGTCTTCTTCCCGTAGCTCCACAGCCTCTCCAACCAGGGCCATCACTTCCCAAACCAAAGAAGAGCAACTCTAGGGTCAGCCGCCAGCCCCATTTATATATATATATATATATATATATATTCAAATGATTTGAATTTCCTTAAAATCCATATACTCATTGTAAAGGAGAAGGTTGCTTTCTTGAAATTGAGCTCTTCGTCACAAAAACTTTGTTTAGTTTTCGTAATTTTACTTTTGAAAGTTTAGCAATTAGTTTAATTAACTATGGCTTTTTATTGCATTTTTTTTAGCATTCACTCTTTTACTTTATATTCAAATTTAGCAGTTCACTTTTGTAGTTTAAAATTGTAGTTCACATTAAAATCTTAAAAAGTTACTAATAAACATTTCTGACTTCCTTGTGGGATCAATATCAAGGACTCCATTAGAACCCTTTATTAGATAAGTGATACGTATACGTGCATTATTTTTAGGGGATTTGGTATTTTAAAGAGTTTTAAAAAATAAAAATATTTTCATTAAAGTTATTTTTGTTGAGATTAATTTGCATATTTACTATTGTATCTGTCGTGTGTATTATGTAATTTTAAAAGACATTTGCAAAACTAACACACTAAATCCACCTGCATCAAGTTTCTTGCATCGTTGTCAGGGAAGTAACATTAAGTAGTAGTAAGTTATATTATAAATTGAATTATTTTTATTTAAAAAAAAAGAGATTGTTAGTAGTTTAGTTTTAATACTTTCATATTTTAGTGTGTTTGCTTATTTTAATTACATATATAGTTTGTTTATGCGTAGTGCAGGATCTGACGATTCAGTGCCTTACGATTTTGAGAGAAAGAACTATTAGAAAAAAATGAAAACAACAGAATAAGATAAATCATAATAGCAAAATGGCTTGCAATGTGAGTAATGTTAAAAATGAAAATGAACATCATTAGAGACCTTTAAGATATTATGTTAATCCTACAGCAGATGAAATTAATTTGAATATACCAAACCCTACTGTAGTTGTCAATTTATTTGATCGTGAACCTGTTATTATCCAAATGGTATAATACAATCAATTTGGGGGTACACCAACTAAAGTTCCTAATCTACACCTTGCTAGTTTTCTAGAATTGTGTGCTACTGTAAGTATGATGGAGTGTTGAATGATGCTGTCAAAATTAGATTTTTTTCCTTTTTCACTAAGGGATAAAGCTAAGATATGATTAAACTCATTAGCACCGAGATCTATCAGAACTTGGGGAGACTTATCACAAAAAATTTTATATAGATTTTTCCCACCTTCAAAAATTGCTAAGCTTAGAAATGACATTACATATTTTTGGCAGTTTGAAAGAGAATCAATTTATGAAGTCAGGGAAAGATTTAAAGATGTCCTCAAGAAGTGTCTACACCATGCATTTCCAGATTGGTTAATAGTTTAAACATTTTATAATGGATTGGTTGGATCTCTTAGAACAAAAATTGACATTGCTGGTGGTGGATCAATAATATCAAAACCATTTGATGAAGCATATTGTTTAATTGAAAAGATGTCTACTAATAATTTTCAAAGGCCATATGAAAGGGTAAATCCAAAAAGTGTAGCTAATGTTTGATACACCTAAAATATATAGTGTTTTTTTATGCATTTTTATACCTACTTTTGAGATATTGCGCTTTAATGAAAGGTATTTGTGTGTTTTTCTTTTAGTTACAAGTAAAAAGTTGAAAAATTCTAAAAGGATTGAAAAAATGATGAAATTTGGAGCAAAAATGTGAAATTTGTGCAAAAGCGTTTTGGCGCCTAAGCACCAGAGGCCCCGCGCTTAAGCGCTAGAGGCAGTTATTTGGCGGTTTTCTTCATTTAGCTAAATTTTGAAGAGACATTTGAGGCACCTATTGGCGATATAGGGTGGTTATGACCATTATGAATGAAAATACTGTTAAAATACTTGTGAAAGGAGTCATCCCTTGAAGAATACATCAAATTTTGAGACATTTTGAAGAATTTCTAAGGCACCTCTTGAGAAATTTATAAAAGAAGGAGATTGAGACATTTGAAGAGGGTGCTTGAAAGTTCTGAAAAGAGTTTGAAAAGGAGTCCTCAAGAGTTTTGAGAGATAGTCTTGGAGAGATTTTCAGACACCACACAAATTTACTTTATCCTTTTTATTTTTAATTTAATTTGAGACTGTTGTAAAAGAGATGAGATTCAAATGAACTTCAAGAGAGTGGTGGAGGTTTTGAGATAAGTTATTATCTTTTTTTTGAACTACTTTTGGTTTTAATCGAGACTTCTTGTTGGTTTGATAATGATTTATACTTCTAAACAAAAGTGTGGTTTTGTTTTCTCCATGGATTTTGAGAAGTTTTCTTTATCTTTCTCCATAAAATGATAAGTAATTAAAGTGCTGGATGGAAGCTGTGGAGTGTATTAATCTTTAATGTTGGAAGAAGTTATGATGATTTAATTCCATGTACTTTATTTACTTCTTGATCTGGTCCATCTAGATGTTAAATTTTTTTGTGAGAACATGTAAGAACCAGGNCTACAATATTTCTGAATTAGATAGGAACTCATATTTTCATATTTCTTAACATTAAAAAATTCTAAACTTTAACTTAGTCTATTTACTGAATATTTTTTCTAAATTGGACTACTATATTTCTAAATCTAAATTTTGGTAACTCCTAAGGAAACTCATATACATATCATACTTATTTGGTTTTTAGAGATTGAAGTGTCGTTTGAGGACAAGTAACATTTCAAGTTTGAGGGATTTTGATACACCTATAATATATAGTGTTTTTAGACATATTTTTATACTTATTTTTAAGATATTGCACTTTATTGGAAGATATTTTTGTTTTTTTCTCTCAGGTACAAGTATAAAGGTGAAAATGCTTAAAGGAGTGAAAAAGGATCAAATTTGAAGCAAATTGGTGAAAATTGTGCTATAGTGTTTTAGCGCCTAAGGGCCAGATCCGGTGCTTAAGCATCAGTTAAACAGAGAAGGCCGCGCCTAAGCACCAGAGGCCCCGTGCTTAAGTGCCAGAGGCAGTTATTTGATGAGTAAATTTGGTTTTCTAAATTTTGAAGAGGTATTTGAGGCATCATTTGGCATAAATAGGTGGTTACAACCACCAATGATGAAAGTACTTGTGAAAGGAGGCATCTCTTGGGGAAATACATCAAATCAAGACATATTTTGAAGAGACACTAAGGCACCTAATGGAAAATTATAAAAGAAGAAAGATTGAAACTTTGAAGGTGTGTGTGATTGAAAAGAGAAATTTTTTAAAGTTCTTAAAGAAATTGGGGAGTTATTTTGGAGAGATTTTCATGCACAACACTAAATATTTACTTTATCCTTTTATTTTAGTTTTATATTGAGAGTCTTGTAAAAGAAAAGAATTCAAAGGAACTTTAAGAGTTTGGTGGAGGATTTGAGATAAGTTTTATCTTCTATTAGACAACTTTTGGTTTTAATTGACACTTATTGTTGGTTTGACAATGATTTCTACTTTAAACTAAAGTGTAGTTTTGTTTTCTCCATGAATTCTAAGTACTTTTCTTTATCTTTCTTCCTAAAATGATAAGTAATTAAGTGTTGGATGGAAGTTGTGGAAAATATTAATCTTTAATGTTGGAAGTAGTTATGATGATTTAAATCCATGCACTTCATTTACTTCTTGATTTGGCTAATCCCTTTATCTTTCTTCTTAAAATGATAAGTAATTAAGTTTTGGAAGGAAGTTGTGGAGAGTATTGATCTTTAATGTTGGAAGAAGTTGTGATGATTTAAATCCATGTACTTCATTTACTTCTTGATTTGGCCAATCTAGATGTTAAAATTTGCTGCGAGAACATGTAGGAATAGGGCTGGTATTGTCTCGGTCAACAAANCAACATACCTGCAACAAAACATCAAAAATATCTTTCTTTAAAGTGCAATATCATAAAAATCAGTGTAAAATATGTATGAAAATCTCAACATACTTTTCTTTGGTCATCAGCTTTGAACCTGCGCTACGGATTTCCTTGGCCTATAAACTCTCGACCTTTTGAGGGAGGACCAGAGTAAGGGTCATGGTATTCACATAATGGTTTATCTTATCATACATTGTCTCATATTCGATTTTTTTTGTATCTTCCAAGGATATCTCGTTTTAGGGTTTCTTCTATTTTGCCATCATTATTTCATCTTTAGAAATTTCTTCATCATCAATGTTGATGGTCGGCCTAGTCTACTCAATAGTTAAGTTGGTTCTTCCTCGTCCACGTCCCCGGCCTTGACCTTGGGTATGCGAACTAAAAGAACCCCCACCAACTTGTCTCAAAAGAGTGGTGGAAGATCGCTGAAGCGGAGTTGAATAGCCTTGCAATTGTAATTCTTCTGAATCTTCACTTTTATTGGTCACAGTTTCATGATAGAAGACACTTTTCTTTGGAGGGGCGTTGTAGGTGGCATCTTCATGAATGCCAACTTCTTGAACTGAAAACGGCTGTAAATCTCCCTTGATGCAATGTTCTTGTCCTTCTTTGTAGTACTTAATGCACTGGTGTAGAGACGATGAAACCATGTTATGTTTAAGAATCTGTGGTCGACCTAGTAGAGAGAGGTCTCGGTGTCGATGATATGAAACTTAGCGGTTGTTACCAGTTCTCCTACCTTCATAAGTAATTTAATTGATCCAAGGGCTCTCTCTCCCTTTTGGTTGAATCCTCTTAGCATCATTTTATCGGTCGTAAGTTCCAGAGCTTCAATGTCCAAATACGCCAATGTCCCTAGGCTCATCAAGTTAAGGGATGCTCCAGATTCTACCAAAACTCTAAACAACACGAATCTGCCGATGTTAATGGAGATTAAGAGTGGACAATTATGGTCGGCGGTACCTGATACGCTTAAAATATATAGTATTTTTAGACACATTTCTATACTTATTAATGAGATATTGCACTTTAATGGAATGTATTTTTGTGTTTTTCTTTTAGCTATAGGTAAAAAGGCAAAAAATGCTTAAAGGAGTGAAAAAGATCAAATTTGGAGCAAATAAGTGAAAAAATGTGCAAAAGTGTTTTGGCGTCTAAGCACCAGATCCGACGCTTAAGTGTCGGTTAAACTGAGAAGGCCGAGCCTAAGTGTCATAGGCCCTGCGCTTAAGCGTCAGTGGCAGTTATTGGATGAGTAAATTCAGTTTTTGCAAATTTTGAAGAGGTTTTTGAGGCACCTATTAGCTTAATAGGTGCTTACAACCACCATGAACGAAAATTATTGCGAAATGATGCGTCTCTTGGGGAAATACATCGAATCAAGACACATTTTGAAGAGATACCAAGACACCTTTTGAAGAATTATAAAATAAGGATGATTGAGACATTGAAAAGGGAGTCCTGAAAGTACTAGGAAAATTTTGAAAATTCTAAAATTGGGGAGTTAGTTGGAGAGATTTTCAGGCACCATATATTTATCCTTCTTATTTTAGTTTTATATTAAGAGTGTTGTAAATGAAAAGAGATTCAAAAGAACTTCAAGAGTTTGGTGGAGGACTTGAGATAAGTTTTTATCTTTTTTTAGACTACTTTTGGTTTTAATTAAGACTTGTTGTTAGTTTGACAATGATTTCTACTTTTAATCTATAGATTTTGAGTAGTTTTCTTTATCTTTCTTCTTAAAATGATAAGTAATTAAGTATTGGATGGATGTTGTGGAGAGTATTGATCTTTAATGTTGGAAGAAGTTGTGATGATTCAAATCCATGATCTTCATTTACTTCTTGATTTGACCAATCCAGATGTTAAAATTTGTTGTGAGAACATGTAAGAACCGGGCTGGTATTGTCCCAGTTAACAATTGAAAAAAATCA
The DNA here is from genome assembly GCA_002079205.1 of Phalaenopsis hybrid cultivar. NCBI lineage: Eukaryota > Viridiplantae > Streptophyta > Magnoliopsida > Asparagales > Orchidaceae > Phalaenopsis > Phalaenopsis hybrid cultivar. Next base: position 42,931 of record JXCR01144800.1, on the reverse strand, counting down.
CATGAGGTTGTATGAATGAGAATGTAGTTCATATGATTGAGTGCAAATAAATAGGAAAATATTCATTGAAGGGTGTAGAGTTAGGGACTTTAAAGTGACAGGTTAAAGCCCCCAACTTAGTTTGTTATTTTAGGTTCTGATACGAGTGTTAGCCCCCAGGTGGAGGGAATCAAGGGAACTCTAGAGTGAGAGCTAGTATCTTCCCTGCTGCCCTCAAGTGGAGGGAATCGAGGGAACTCTAGAGTGAGAGCTAGTATCTTCCCTGCCTAGCTAGTCTTCAGAACTATTCAAACTTTAAATTAGCAAATGTTCTTTATAGCAACATTAGTAAAGGTAAAGAATATTATTGCTCATATTTGGCACAACACAATTTGCATACTTCCACAACATAATTCTTATACTTATTACTGATTCATGATAAGAGGAAAGATTTTTTTTATTAAGTGCTTTTCATCTACAAAACTCTAGTTATCTTTTTAAGTTGTTACTGTTTTGTCAAAATATTAAAAATACCAAAAATATTTGAATTTTTATTACTACAAAATATAATCAGTTTAAGCAATTTTCTTTTTAAAAATAGAAAGTTTTCTAAAAGTGCATATTGTATAAATTCCCTGTGGGTTCGATATTCAGGACTTAATCAAAGGTTATATTACTTGATAACGATACATATACTTGCGTAGTATCCCAATATATATAAATTAAAAGTTAAATTCTTATTTTTCTTAAGGATCAAGTTTTTGGTTTTGTTGCAAAGTAAGGAAATATAAGTGAAATATAATCTGAATTATTGTTGTACTTTGCATATTAGTAGTATCAAGGGATCATGTTTTTGGCGCCGTTGTTGGGGAATCGAAAGCAAAATTTCTATTTTTAGAAGGTTTTTTTAAAACTTTAAGTATTGTATCTTTTTTTCTGTGTGTGTTTTGAATTTTATTTTATTTTATGATAGTGTAAGCGTAGTTCAAGTTCTGAAGTACTAGTGTCCTACGAGTCTGAATTAGAAAGAACTATTAGAAAAATCAGAAAAATAAAAAAATTATAAATTTTGAAAAAATCCAAAAAAAGTTACAGAAATGGCAGACCATAATAATCAAAATGCTGAAATTCATCAAGGGTTTAGACTTTTAAGAGATTATAAAACCTAATGCATATGAACTTCATTGTAGCATTCAAAAACGTATTGTAGTGGCTAATTCATTTGAGCTTAAACATTCTATTATCCAAATTGTATCAAATAATCAGTTTGGGGGATCACCAACTGAAGATCCAAATTTACATCTTGAGAATTTTCTAGAATTGTGCGCTACATTTAAATACGATGGTGTATCAGATGATACCATAAGACTTGGGTTATTTTCTTTTTCACTGAGAGATGAAGCTAAGATGTGGTTGAATTCATTAGCACCTAGATCTATCAGAACTTGGGGTGATTTAGCACAAAAATCTTTGGACACCTGGATCTATCAAAACTTGGTGTGATTTAGCACAAAAATTCCTTGCTAAATATTTTCCACCATAAGAGAACTTGGGGTGATTTAGCACAAAAATTCCTTGCTAAATATTTTCCACCATAAGAAACTGCGAAGCTTAGAAATGATATTACATCTTTTAATCAGTTTAGGGAATCTATTTATGAAGCATGAGAAAGATTTAAAGAACTCTTAAGAAAGTGTCCACACCATACTATATTTATGAAGCATGGGAAAGATTTAAAGAACTCTTAAGAAAGTGTCCACACCATGCTATACTTAGAAATGATAGTACATCTTTTAATCAGTTTGAAGGGGAATCTATTTATGAAGCATGGGAAAAGATTTAAAGAACTCTTAAGAAAGTGTCCACACCATGCTATACCAGATTGGTTAATAATTCAAACTTTTTATAAAGGATTAGTTGGATCTCTTAGATTAATTATCGATGTCGCTGTTGGTGGTTCATTGATGTCAAAATCATTTCATGATACCTACGCTTTAATTGAAGAAATAACTACTAATAATTTTTAATAGCCTTCTGAGAGGGTAAATCCTAAGAAAGTAGCCAACATTCATGAATTTAATGGATTTACCATGTTAGCAAATTAAGTTGCTATAATTTCAAGGAAGTTAGACCAATTTGGAATGATTTTTTCTGAACCAATTTCAATGATTGAAGAAAATTCATTAGGCCAAATGGTAGATTCTCAAGAATCATTAGAAACTTTGAATGCCATAAATAACAAATTAGATTCTCAAGCATCATTAGAAACTTTGAATGCCATAAATAATAAGCAAAATAACCCATATCCAATTAGAAACTTTGAATGTCATAAATAATAAGCAAAATAATCCATATTCCAATTATTATAACCCATGTTAGAAGAACCATCCCAACTTTAACTAGAACAACAATTCCCTCCACTTGATAAAAAAGCCTTTAGATGGATAATAACTGATATTAAAGGAATCAGTCCTTCAATTTGTATGCATAGAATTCATATGAAAGAGAACTGCAAACCCAAAGCTGATCCACAAAGGAGACTGAATCTTGTTATGAAAGAAGTTGTTAAGAAAGAAATTTTAAAGTGGTTAGATGCTGAAATTATCTACCTATTTCAGATAGTGCATGGGTTAGTCCAATTCATCGTGTTCCTAAGAAAGGAGGATTAACTGTAACTGTAAATGAACATAATGAGTTAATACCTACAAGATAAATTACAGGGTGACAAATATGCATTGATTATAGAAACTTAAATCTTGTCACTAGGAAAGATCATTTTCGATTACCCTTTCTAGATCAAATGCTGGATAGACTAGCCAGGCATAATTACTTTTATTTTCTGGATGAATATACTGGTTATCACCAAATTCAAGTATCTCATGAGGATCACGAGAAAATAATGTTTACTAGTCCTTATGGTACTTTTGCTTTTAGAAGAATGCCCTTTGGTTTATGTATTGCCTCTGCTACATTTCAAAGTTGTATGATGATAATTTTTTGTAATTTAATTGAAAAAGGGATTAAAGACTTATGGATGACTTTTCAGTGTTTGTAACTTCATTTGACTCATGTCTAGAACATTTATCTAATGTTCTTAAGCGCTTTGAAGAAACAAATTTAGTCCTTATTTGGGAAAATGCCAATTTATGGTAGCAGGAGGAATTGTATTAGGTCATCAAATATCAGAAAATAAAATGGAAGTAGATGCTGCTAAAACTCAAGTGATTGTTAATTTACCTTATCCAACAAATGTAAGGTAAATTAAGAGTTTTTTTAGGACATGCTGGATTCTACAGACGATATATTAAAGACTTTTCAAAGATTACTAAGCCTTTATGCCATTTACTCAAGAAAGATGCAATTTTCAATTTTGATGAGGAATTCCTAAAAGCTTTTAAGTTATTAAAAGAAAAACTAATCACTGCACCAATTATAGTTTCACCAAACTTGGAAAAACCTTTTGAATTGATGTGTGATGTTAGTGATTATGCTATAGGAGTTGTTTTAGGACAAAGATATGATAAAATTTTCAAAGTTATTTACTATGCTAGTAAAACTCTTAATGAAACTCAAATTAATTATACAACAACTGAAAAAAGGTTATTAGCAATAGTATATGTTTTTGATAAATTTAGATCATATTTAATTGGAACTCATTGTATAGTGCATACATATCATTCTGCTATTAAGTATTTAATGAAAAAGAAGGATGTTAAACCTAGACTTATAAGATGGATTCTTCTTTTACCAGAATTTGATTTTTCAATAGTAGATCGGAAGGGGATTGAAAATCAAATTGCTGATCATTTGTCCAAGCTTGAATTAGAAAAACCAATCTGTTTTGAAAATGAAATTAATGGACATTTTCCAGATGAAAAATTGTTCACTATTAATGAGTGGTGTGTTCTGTGGTATGCCGACATTGTGAACTTTATTTTTAGTGATATTATACCCTATAAAATGACATGCCAACAGAAAAGCTAAGACTTATTTTTGGGATGACCCATTTTATATAAACAAGGAAATGATCTGATTATTTGAAGATGTGTACCATTAGAAGAAACTTATGAGATTATTAAAAATGTCATAATTCTGATTTTGGGGGACATTTTGGTGTTGATAAAAAACATACAAAATTCTACAATCTCGATTTTATTGGCCAACAATTTTTAGAGATGTTAATGTTTAAATCAAAACTTGCGATAGATGTCAAAGAGTAGGCAATATTTCTAGAAAAAATGAGATGCCCCTCAATTATATGCTAGAAGTTGAGATATTTTATGTTTGGGTATTAGATTTCATGAGAACATTTATACCATCTTTCACAAATTTATATAATTTGTTAGCAGCGGACTATGTATCCAAATGGATAGAAGTTGTTGCTTTATTAAAGTGTTGCAAAATTTTTGAAAAAGAATATATTTTGTAGATTTGGGATGCCAAGAGTTATCATTACTGATGAGGGAAGTCATTTCAGAAATGTCATAATGGAGAAGTTATTAAAGAAATATCATATAAATCATAGGATTACTACTACTTATCATCCTCAGACAAGTGGTTTGGCTGAATTATCTAATTGGGAAATTAAAAGAATTATGGAAAAATTGGTGAATCCAACAAAAATGGATTGGTCAGTCAAACTTGACTATGCTTTGTGGGCTTATAGAACTGCATATAGAACTTCTATAGGAATGTCCCCACATAGGTTAACATTTGGGAAAGTTTGTCACTTACCAGTTGAACTTGAGCATAAAGCATATTGGACAATTAAAAAGTTCAATTATAATTTTAAAGATGCTGGTAAGAAAAGATTATTACAATTAAATGAGACTGGAGAGATAAAGAACGAGTCTTATGAAAGTGCCAAAATTTGTAAAGAAAAGATGAAGATGTGGCATGATCAAAGGATTCTTACTAAAAATTTTTAGCAAGGGAAACAAGTTTTACTATATAATTCAAGGTTAAGATTATTTCTAGGGAAACTTAAATCCAGGTGAATGGAGCCCATTTATTGTAATGAAAGTTTATCCTTATGGAGCTGTGGATATTAAAGATCCTAAATCTGAGAAAATCTTTAAAGTGAATGGACATAGACTGAAACCTTATTACATAGGGGATCAACAGAAGTTTAATGATGGAATGATGTTGGGTCAACCAGAGTAAGCACTGGTTACGTCGGGCTGACGACGTAAAACCAAGCGCTTTATGGGAGGCAACACATAAGTATTAGTGTATTTTTTTTATTGATGTTTTATGTGTGATTAAGAAAATTGGGTAGCATTTTTTAGATTATTATGTGTTAGTATTGATTTTAAAACTTAAATTAGTGATTTGGACATGTTAAAATGAGAATTTGGACGTTAAGTTAACTTGTGCAAAAATGTGCACTAACGCTTAAGCGCCAAATCCGGCGCCTAAGCGCGACAGTTTAAAAAGATGTTAGAAATTAATATTTTAGAAAGAAAAACCACCTAGAAGTTTGTAAAAACGTGCCAAGGCAGTTTCTAAACGTGTATAGGAGTTATTGGAAGAATTTTGGCCTATAAATAGAAGGGTTTAGTGAAGGAATTTCCCCGTAGATCATTTCTAGCCCTAAAGTCTAAAAGAGAGATTTTAAGATGATGTCTTCATAGGAGATAGATTTGAAGAAGAAGGACGAGACCATGAGGAAGAAATTCATTAGTCAAAGTACACAAGAGATGTATAACGGTTTCTTAGTCGTTAGTATTAAAGGGATATCAGAGAAAATCAACAAAATTGAAAAGACCATGTATATACTTGAGACTAAGGTATTGGAAATTCATGCACATTTGGAGCATAGTGGATGGCAATTGAAAATGCAATTTAGTCACACTAGTTATACAGAGGAAGCGGATAAGGAGATGTTTCTTAAGCAAAAGTGGATTGAAGAAGATTGCATCAGAGCACGTCACCATCGTCCGTTTTATCAACTTTATATTCCAGTTGCCCCAGAAGAGACTAATAAAAGACCTAAATTTGTTCCATCTAATGAAGAATGGAATTAAATTCTATGTTTATTTTTGTGTGATTAAAGCCATTGTCTTTAAGTGTTTTTAGTGTTTAAGACATGTGTTGGTGTTTATGTTACTTATGTGTTTAACTGTGAATGTGTGTTAAGTGTTTTGTACTTAGGAAAATTTTCTCATCCGAGACTATTTGGAGTGAGAATTAAGAGTCAATAGTATTTGTACTTGTTTGTGAATTAATATAAGTATGTTTTTTTGTGAAAATTTTGTGTTGTTTTAGCCTCGAATTGAAATAGTTATTAAGGAGAATTTTGAGAGAGAGGGGAGTTATAGGAAGTTGAAAATAGTTAATTAAGTGCTATGAGACCATTTACAGGTGGTTTACTTAGGCAAATAGCGCATTTTACTTAAATTTGAAAATTTCAAAAATAATGCACTGGCGCCTAAGCGCCACATATCGTGCTTAAGCACGAGATAACCCGAGAGGCAGGTGCCTAAGCGCCACTTACCCGTGCTTAAGCGTCGGTTCAAGAAAATTGGCTTGCGAAAGGTTAAAAGTTAAATTTTGGTCTGAAAATACCATTTTTAACGCATCCCGTCGTCTTCTACCTCTCAAAATCATGATTTTGGAGAGATAGGGCGCACCATTAAGTGGAAATTTCTTGGTAAAATCAAGAAAAATTTGCTAGATTCAGATTTCTTAAGGTAAGAGCTTTACTTCTATACAAAAATTTTGGATTTTCATCATGTTTTTTTGAGCATTTTGGAGAAATTTGAAAATTCACTATTCATGGTGAAAAATGAGGAAAAATCTATGGAAATTGCTTGTAAAGTTTAGTTTGTGCTTTTAGAAGTTTAGTTTAGTGATTTAGACTTGATCTTTTAAGTTATTTTTAGAATTTATAAAATTTGTAGAATGACACCAAGAATGAAGAGTAGTAAAGGAAAAAGCCCATTTAATTCGAGCAAGTTTGTTAGTTTGAAGGCTCAAAATCGATATAGTGACGCTCTACAGTCACGAAAATTGATTCAGGAGCGATGTTTTAGAAATTTGGGTAGAGACGTGGAAGATTTAATTGTTCGTCGACAGTGGGAACAATTCTGTTGTTTCTCTGTAGTCGCAGTGATTTCTGTTGTGAAGGAGTTCTATGCAAATCTCCATGAAGCTGAAGACAATTGAGTTATGGTTTGAGGAAAGTTGGTACCTTTTTCGTTAGAGGTAATCAACTTATTTTACCATTTACCACTGAATACTTTATATTTTTATGCAAATTATAGTCATACTGAAGCGGAGTTCGATGAGAGTATTTCATACTTGACTATTGGGAGAGGACTTTGGAAGATTACCAATGATAGGAGAGTAAATTTCTCAACTTCAAAGTTATGTGCACCTTCAAAGGCCTTACACTATTTCATTTCTACTTGTCTGTTTCTGACCAATCATCTCAGTGAAGTGACCAGAGAAAGAGTGGCGTTGAACTATTGTATTCAAGAGGAAAGCTCATCAACATTAGAACTTTGATCTATCAGACTATCATTAGTTCTACTACAGCTGTTACAATTGCAAGTTTGGGATTCGCTTCCTTGATCTTTTCCTTATGCGAGTAGGCTGGGGTTAAATATGATAGTTGGGAGGAAGTTATGTTACCTTTAAAGCCCATCTCGAAGGTGAATGTGAAGACTTATTCTGAGCATTCAATTTTTTGCTGGAGAGGGGGGTTTTATAGGAACTATGGAATGGAAACATCTGCTGCATATACCTCTGCTACTTCTTCATCTAGACCATCTACTTCACGTGCTTCTACATCTTGAGGTGAGTCTACTGATACCCGAGATGAGTTATTGCAGAAGATGATGTATAATATCAATTTTACCGCTGATAAGGAATAAAATTTAGAGTGTTTTGCAGATCATACTAATAGTTATAATTGAAGGAAGAGTGATTATGAAGAGAAATTCCACTCATCTTTGGAGAGCTTGATTAGAGGTGACCCAGGAATGCAATTTCCTCCATATCCTCGTTATCCTGCTTATGAGCCTGCAAAAAAGTGGTATAGCGGTGATTCTGAGGATGAAGAGTAAAGTTGAGAGATTTATTTTATGATTGTAATATGATAAAAACTATGTGATCTGGGCTTGCTACATTTGCATCTGTGTGTTGTTTTGGACTTTTATGTTATATTGTTATTATGACATTTGTGGTAGTTAGTATTTTATTTTTAAATTTTAGGGTAGTAACTGTTATTTTGTCTTTAGTACTGTGGATTAGTTAGTTTAGAACTTAATTTAATTTTATATCTGTTATAAAGTAGAAAATCTTGCTAGCTTAGATCATAAACTTGAAATTAAGCAACTACTACCCTTTATTTTTCTTTTATCGTGTTTGCAAGTTTATCTTTACGTTAAGATTGTGATGTATGTTTGCTTTTATATTTATACCCACCTCTTTGAAGTCTATTGAATCTCTACATGTTAAAGTAAAATGAAAATATAGAAAATTTGATCAAAAATCAATTTTACTCCTTGTTTTTAGTTTTATACTTGTATCATTAGGGTTTAAAATTCCTGTTAGCATGTTATTTTTAAATTTTCTTTTTTGTTTATATATATCTAATGCTAAACTGTTTAAGCTGTTAAAAATTTAAGTTTGGGGGGCTGAAAAATATTTTAAAAAAACTTTGTTCTCAAATGTACTACAAGTGAATTTGATTTTAAAAGAAAAAATGATCATGTATATGAAGTTATATTAGGGAAGTAAAATTTGATTTTAGAAATGAGTAAGGTATGTATATGAAGTTATATTAGGGAAGTAAAATTTGATTTTAGAAATGTGTAAGAAAATTTAGTTAAAATTTTGTACTACAAGTAAATTTGATTTTAAAAGAAAAATTGATTATGTATATGAAGTTATATTAGGGAAGTAAAATTTGATTTTAGAAATGTTGATTTTAAAAGAAAAATTGATTGTGTATATGAAGTTATATTAGGGAAGTAAAATTTGATTATAGAAATGAGTAAAAAGAATTTCTAGTTTAAATTTTTTAGTAATGAAGAAAAACTTTAAAGTTAAAAATTTTTAGTATAGAAAATGATTAATATAAGTGACTATCTTTAGTAAGAAAATTTTTTTAGATGAGAAAATGATTAATATAAGTAACTATCTTTAGTAAGAAAAATTGTATTTTTGCAAATTTTAGATAATTTAAACTTTTATTTTTAATGTATTAAAATAATTTTCAAAACTATTATTATATTTATAAGTAAAAGACTTATATTAAGACTTTGCTTTAAGAAAGGAGAAGTGGAATTCAAAATCATTAAAGGCCTATCCAGATATAGTAATCCTTGTCTAAGAAAGAAAAGAAAAAAAAAGAAAGAAAAAAAAAGAGGAACAAAAATTAGGAAGTAGAAGCTTGAGGATTAGTGCTTAGTCAAAAATTGGTTCTACATTTGATCTTTTTGAAGTATAGGACTTGAGATAATCTTACACTTATAGATATAATATAGTAAGTAAAATTATTTTTAATAAAAAATTTTAAGTGGAGATAATAAAAGAACTAATTTCTAAATTTGGAAAATCTACAATACACTTTCTGAATTAGATAGAACTCATATTTTCATCTTTCTTAACTTTAAGAATTTCTAAACTTTAAGTTGGTCTCATTTACGGAATATTTTTTCTAAATTAGACTACTATATTTCTAAATCAAAATTTTAGCAACTCCTAAAGAAAATCATATACATATCATACATATGTATTTTTAAAGATTGAAGTGTCACTTGAGGACAAGTAACATTTTAAGTTTGGGTGATTTTGATACACCTAAAATATATAGTGATTTTAGACACATTTTATACCTATTTTTTAGATATTGCGCTTTAATGGACGGTATTTTTGTGTTTTTCTTGCAGATACAGGTAAAAAGGGAGAAAAATGCTTAAAGGAGTGAAATAAGATCAAATTTGGAGCAAAAATGTGAAAAAAGTGCAAAAGAGTTTTGGCGCCTAAGCGATAGATCTGACGCTTAAGCGCCGATTAAACAGGGAAGGCCGCACCTAAGCGCCAGAGGCTCCGCGCTTAAGCGTCAGTGACGGTTATTGGATAAGTAAATTCGGTTTTTTTGAATTTTGAAGAGGTTTTTGAGGCACTCATCGGCTTAATAGGTGGTTATAACCACCATGGATGAAAATTATCATGAAAGGAGGCATCTCTTTGGGAAATACATCGAATTTGGACACATTTTGAAGAGTTTCCAAGGCACCTCTTGGAAAATTATAAAAGAAAGAATAGAGGACTTTGAAAAGGGTCCTGAAAATACTTGGAAAGTTTTGAAAGTTCATCAAATTGGGGATTTAGTTTGGAGAGATTTTTAGGCACCACTTTTATTTTTAATTTATCCTTTTTGTTTTTTTATTTTGAGTGACTGTAAAGAGAAGAGATTCAAAGGAACTTCAAGAGTTTGGTGGAGAACTTGAGATAAGTTTTTATCTTTTTACTTTGAGACTACTTTTGGTTTTAATTAAGACTTGTTGTTGGTTTGACAATGATTTCTACTTTTAAACAAAAGTGTTGTTTTATTTTCTTCATGGATTCTGAGTAGTTTTCTTTATTTTTCCTCTTAAAATGATAAGTAATTAAGCTTTGGATGAAAATTATGGAGAGTATTGATCTTTCATGTTGGAAGAAGTTGTGATGATTTAAATAGTTTTGGATGGAAGTTGTGGAGAGTATTGATCTTTAATGTTCGAAGAAGTTGTGATGATTTAAATCAATGCACTTCATTTACTTCTTGATTTGGCCAATCCAGATGTTAAAATTTGTTGTGAGAACATGATTAAAAGTGTTGGATGAAAGTTATGGAGAGTATTGATCTTTAATGTTAGAAGAAGTTGTGATAATTTAAATCCATGTTTCATTTACTTCTTGATTTGGCCAATCTAGATGTTAAAATTTGTTGTGAGAACATGTAAGAATCGGGCTGGTATTATCTCAGTCAACAATTAGAAAGAATCACATCAGGTTGTATGAATGAGAATGTAGTTCATATTATGAGTGCAAATAAATAGGGAAATATTCATTGAAGGGTGTAGAGTTAGAGGACTTTAAGGTGACAGGTTAAAGCCCCCAGCTTGGTTTATTGTTTTAGGTTCTGATACGAGATGTTAGCCCCCAGGTAGTGGGAATCGAGGGAACTCTAGAGTGAGAGCTAGTATATTCCCTATCTATCCGATCTTCAGAACTATTTAAACTTTAAATTAGCCAATTTTCTTTATAGCAACTCTAGTAAGGGTAAAAAATATTATTACTTCTATTTGACACAACACAATTTGCATACTTCCACAACAGAATTCTTATACTTATTAATGATTCATGATAAGAAGAAGATATTTTTCTTATTAAGTGTTTTTCATCTACAAAACTCTATTTATCTTTTTAAATTGTTATCGTTTTATCAAAATACCAAAAATAATTGAATTTTTTATTACTGTAAAATATGTTCAGTTTAAGTAATTGTCTTTTTAAAAATAGAAAGTTTTCTAAAAGTGCATATTGTATAAATTCCTTGTGGGTTCGACATTTAGGTCTTAATCAAAAAGTCCTATATTACTTGATAACGATACGTATACTTGTGTAGTATCCCAATATATATAAATTAAAAGTTAAATTCTTATTTTTTTTCAGGATCAAGTTTTTGGTTTTATTGCAAAGTAAGGAAATATAATTGAAATGTAATCTGAATTATTGTTGTACTTTGCATATTAGCAGTATCAAGGGATCAAGATGCTATAAAAAATATTGGCTAATTTAAAGTTTGAATAGTTCTGAAGACCGACTAGGCAGGGAAGATTCTAGCTCTCACTCTAGAGTTCCATTAATTCCCTCCATCTGGACTCGTATCCGAACCTAAAACAATAAACCAAGTTAGGGGGCTTTAATCTGTCACTTTAAAGTCCTCTAACTCTACACCCTTCAATGAATATTTTCCTATTTATTTGCACTCAATCATATGAACTACCTTCTTATTTATACANTAACAAAAATGATTAAATAAAAGTAAAAGTGGTGCCTGAAAATCTCTCTGAACAAATCCCCAAATGAGAACTTTCAAAACTTTCCAATACTTTCGGGACCTCTTTTAAAGTCCCAATCTTCTTTCTTTTATAATTTTCTAAAAGTTGCTTTGGTTTCTCTTCAAAATATGTCTAGATTCGATGTATTTCCCCAAGAGATGCATCCTTTCATGATAATTTTCGTCCATGGTGGTTATAACCACCTATTAAGCCAATGAGTGCCTCAAATACCTCTTCAAAATTCACAGAAACTGAATTTACTCATCCAATAACTGCCACTGGCGCTTAAGCGTGGGGCCTCTAGCGTTTAGGCGCGGTTTTCTCTATTTAACCGTCGCTTAAGCACCGGATTTAGGGCTTAGGCGTGAAAACTCTTTTGCACATTTTTTATCTTTTTGCTCCAAATTTGGTCCTTTTTTAATTCTTTAAGCATTTTTCAACATTTTTACCTGTATCTGCAAGAAAACACAAAAATACCTTCTATTAAAGCGCAATATCTCAAAAATATGTATAAAAATGTATCTTAAAACACTATATATTTTAGGTGTATCAAAATCCCCCAAACTTAAAATGTTACTTGTCATCATGTGACACTTCAATCTTTAAAAACTAAATATGTATGATACATATATGAGTTTCTTTAAGAGTTACGAAAATTTTGATTTAGAAATTTAGCAGTCTAATTTAGAAAAAATATTTAGTAAATGAGACCAACTTAAAGTTTATAAATTCTTAATGTTAATAAAGATGAAAATATGGGTTTCTATCTATTTCAGAAATGTATTGTAGATTTTCCAAAATTTAGAATTTAGTTCTTTTATTATCTCCACTTAAAAATTTTCATTAAAAATAATTTTACTTATTATATTATATCTATAAGCTTAAGAGTTTCTCAAGTCTTATACTTTAAGAAGATCAAATGTAGAAGCAATTTTTTGTTAGGCACTGATCCTCAAGTTTCTCCTTCTAATTTTTTTTCTCTTTTTCTTTTTCTTTTTCTTTTCTTTCTCTTTTTCTTTTCTTTTTCTTTTCTTTCTTCTTTTTTTTCTTTTTTTTTTCTAGGCAAGGATTGATATATCTAGATAGACCTTTAATGATTTTGAATTACCACTTCTCCTTTTCTAAAGCGTCTTGATATAAGTCTTTTACTTATAAATATAATAATAGTTTTGAAAATTATTTTAATAAAATAAATTTAAGCATTAAAAATAAAAGTATAAATTATCTAAATTTTTCAAAAATATAATTTTTCTTACTAAAAATAGTACTTATATTAATTATTTTCTCATCTAAAAACTTTCTAACTTAAAGTTTTGCTCTTGATTACTAGAAATTTTAACTAAATTTTCTTACTCATTTCTAAAATCAAATTTTACTTTCCTAATATATCTTTATATACATAATCAATTTTTTTCTTTTCAAATCAAATTCTCTTGTAGCACATTTGAGAACAAATAAAATTCTANTGTAGCACATTTGAGAATAAATAAAATCTAAGTTTTGAAAATAATTTTCATTCCCCCCCCCCCCCTAACTTAAATTTTTAATAGATTAAACAGTTTAGCATTAGATATATATAAGTAGGAATGAAAATTTAAAATAACAAAATAACATGATTTTTTAAACCCTAATGATAGAAGTATAAGACTAAAAAGAGGAGTAAAATTAATTTTTGATCAAATTTTTTATATTTTCATTTCAATTTAATATGTAGAGATTACATAGAATTCTAAGCAGTGGGTATAAACATAAAAGTAAACTAACACACTAACTAGATTTCATGATCTCAACATAAAAACAAACACACTAACATGATAAAAGAAAAATACAAGGTAGTAGTTTCCTAAGTTTTAAATTTAAGATTTATGCTAGCAAGATTTTTAACTTTACAAAAGACATAGAATTAAGTTAAGTTCTAAATTAACTAAATCACAAAACTCCCAACAGTTACTATCTTAGAATTTTAAAACAAACTACTAACTAACACAAACATTAAAATACAATTAAAAATAAAAGTCTCACACATCACAATATCGAAACAAGTAAACATACATACATGTCTCAAGTCCAAAACATGAAAACACATCACATCACAATTCTCACTTAAACATTAAAATTCAAACCACATCACATATGCACATGTAGCAAGCCCAGGCCACATAGTTCATATCATATTACAATTATAAAATAAATGTCTCCGCTCGACTCATCATCCTCTGAATCAGTGTTATCTCAAACATTTGGATGCTCATAATCAGGGTATCCATGATATGGAGGAAATTACATTCCTTGGTTACCCCTAATGAGGCTCTCCAAAGATGAGTGAAATTTCTCTTCAGAATCACTTTTTCTCCTATTATACATATCAATATGCTCTGTGATATACCAAAAATATATGCACTTTTAGACCCCTATTTTATACCTATTTTTGATGATATTTCACTTTAATGGAAGGTGTTTTGATGTTTTCTTGTAAGTTGTTAATTTTTAGGTCTTAAAGCAAAAAAGGATAAAAATTTGAGTCAAAATGACGTTTTTGAAAAAATTCTCAGTGCCAGCAGCCCCGACGACGCAAAACAAATTAACGCGGAGATTTTTTACTCAACACCGACAACGTCAGACCAGCGTTGACGGTGCCAAAGGTAGTTTAGATCCCATTTTTAGAAGGATTGATGTATTTGGATGATTTTTGAAGAGTTTTGGAGGCACCTCTTGGAGAACTGACCTTGGGCTCTATTTGGGGCTGAATTTCATCAGAAAATAGGCTCATCTACGTTGTTCACTCCTCTACTTTCATTTTTTGCACCAGATCATTTNAGGTTAAAGCCCCCAACTTGGTTTATTGTTTTAGGTTCTGATACGAGATGTTAGCCCCCAGGCGGAGGGAATTGAGGGAACTCTAGAGTGAGAGCTAGTATCTTCCCTGCTTAGCTATCTTCAGAACTATTCAAACATTAAATTAGCTAATATTTTTATAGCATCTCTAGTAAGGGTATAGAATATAATTGCTCCTACTTGGTACAACACAATTAGCATACTTTCATGATAGAATTCCTATACTTACTACTGATTCATGATAAGGAGAAAAGATTTTTCATATCAAGTGATTTTCTTTTACATAAACTCAAGTTATCTTTAGAAGTTTTACTGTTTGTTCAAAATATCAAAAATACCAAAAAGGTTTGAATTTTAATACTATGAAAATATCTATAGTTTAAGTAATTATCATTTTAGAATCGAAAGTTTGTTGTTCAATAGTGCATATTGCATAATTTCCTTGTGGGTTCCATATTCAGGTTTTAATAAAGAAGTCCTATATTACTTGATAACGATATGTATACTTGTGTAGTATCCAATATACAAATTAAAGAGTTAAATTCTTATTTTCTTAAGGATCAAGTTTTTGGTTATGTTGCAAAGTAAGGAAATATAAGTGAAAATTATAATTAAAGTCATTTTTATGCAGTTGCATATAAAGAGTCAGGATAAGTATTCATGAATCTGATGTATTATCTATGTTAGCTGCCCAAATAGTTGCTATATCAAAGAAGATAGATCAATATGGAATGAGCTATCCTCAGACATCACTTGTGCTTGAAGAAAACTTGTTGGGACAGATGATAGAATCTAAATCTTCTTAGGAGATCTTAAATGCAATAAATAATCATTCTAATAATCCTTATGACAACTATTATAATCCTGTTTGGAAGAATCATCCAAATTTTAGTTGGAGTAACAACAACAAATGCTGCAAATCTGCAATGGGGAAACAACACTGCGAACCCTTTGGGAAACTCCAAAAATCAAGGAAATCCAACTTATAAACCTTATTACCCTCTAGGTTTTAATAATTTATAGAGTAAGGAGAAAAAGTTGTCAATGGATGAATTAATATTGTAAATGGGAAGCCAATTACAAAGTCAAGGTGCTGCAAATAGAAACATGGATGAGGATAAAATTTTAGAATGGATAATAATGAATATTTAAGCCATGAATATTTTGAGAAGACATTCAAAAAGGAATTTAAAAAAGAATATTTAGAATATCAAGATGAGGATAACATTTTAGATGAATCTGTAGAAGTGAGTAAAGAAGATTTGGATTATGTTCAGGAAAACTTGGAATGTTAGACCCTAGAGAAAGTAATAAGAATTTGATTTCATCTATTGAGAAATCACCTAAACTAGAACTAAAAACACTTCTTACACATTTGAAGTATGCATTTTTAGGAGAATTATCTACATTATTTGTTAAAGTATCCTCAGAATTAACTGATACGCAAGAATAACAGTTGTTGGAAACTTTGTGAAGATATAAAAAATGCTTTGGATGAACATTAGATGATATTAAAGGAATCAGTCATTCAATTTGAATGGATAGAATTTTATTGGAAGATCAACATGAACCAAAAGTTGATCCTTAAGGAAGATTGAATCCTATGATGAAAGAAGTTGTTAAGAAAGAGAATTTAAAATAGTTAGATGTCAGAATAATATATCATATTTTAGAAAGTTCTTGGGTGAGTCCAATTCATTGTATTCTAAAGAAAGGAGGTGTGTCTGTAATGAAAAATATGAATAATGAATTAATACCAACAAGACAAGTCACTGGATGGCGGATCTACATAGATTATAGAACATTAAATTTTGCCACCAAAAAGGATCATTTTTTTTACCCTTTTTGGATCAGATGTTGGATAGGCTGATAGGGCATAGATATTTTTGTTTTCTAGATGGATATAACAGTTATCATCAAATACCTATTCCACTAGAGGATCAAGAGAAAACCACATTTATTAGTCCTTATAGAACTCTTGCTTCTCGATGGATGTCCTTTGGATTATGTAATGCACCTGCAACATTTCAAATATGTATGATGTCAATTTTCAGTGATTTAATTGAAAAAGGGATTGAAGTCTTTATGGAAAATCATTTCGTTTTTGGAAGTTATTTTGAAATATGTCTAAATCATTTATAGAAATTTCTAGAATGATGTGAAAAGACTAATCTTGTTCTAAACTGGAAAAAATGTTAAATTATGGTTACAGAAGGAATTGTGCTTGAGCATAAAATTTCAAAAAATGACAAGGAAGTAGATTCTGCAAAAATTCAAGTTATATTAAACCTGCCTCCACCTACTATTACAAGAGGATTTAGGAGCTTTTTAGGAGATGAAGGATTTTACAGGCGATATATTAAAGATTTTTCAAAAATAACAAAGCCTTTATGCCAACTACTGGAGTAAGATACAAAATTTGACTTTAACCGGGATTGCCTTAAATCATTTAAAACTTTAAAGGAACAATTGATCACTTCTCCTAGAATTGTTTCACCCTTTTAGGAGAAACTTTTTGAATTAATGTATGATGCTAGTGATTATGTAATTGAAGTTGTATTAGGGCAAATATATGATAAGATTTTTAAAGTTATATACCATGCTAGTAAGACTCTTAATGAAGCTCAAATTAATTATATCACTACTGAAAAAGAGTTACCAGCAATCTTCTATGCTTTTGATTAGTTTAGGTCATATCTGATCAGAGTTAAATGTGTTGCACAAACTGTCCACTCGACTATTAAATATTTAATGCAAAAGAAGGATGTGAAACCAAGATCAACTAGATGAGTACTTTTGATGCAATTGTTTTATTTTGTAGTAGTCAATAGGAAGGGGATTGATAATCAAATTACTGTTCATCTATCTATACTAGAATGCAAAGAAGTTTTTAATTTAGAAAAAGAAATTAATGAAACTTTTTCTGTTGAACAACTTTATGTTGTAAAAAGATGTAAAACATGTCGACACTATTTTTGGTTGAGGAGTTGCCCATAAGAAGCTGTCGGTCACTAGAATCAAAATCCCTTCGCCCGCTTTATAAGGACATTTAATTTACATATAGATTTAAGTATAGAAAAATATGAAATAAACTAACTCCATATTTTTCATATTTTAAATGAAAGAGCGCTGCACCTCTAACTCTGTATCTATCTCGAAAAAAAATACAAAACTTGAGGATGAGGCTCGATCAAATAAACTAAGAAATATATGACATCCCTTTAGTCTGCGAAACCATTTTATTTGCCGACAATTTTTCCTATTTAATATGAAGAATTAAATAGGATTTATTTTAAGATGGTTTCGGACAAGCTTCCTATAAGGGCAAGCCCCTATAGTTAATTACATCTTAGATAACCGAAATCACCTAAGAAAACTCTTGACAAAAATCAAGAAATATTATCTTCAAGGAGGTCAAAGGATAGGACTTTTAAATGATATCAAACAAAGAGGTGTGAAAAGAGATTAGTTCAAATTTGGAACATTTATTCCAGAATCCAATGGAGGAAGAACTAGGGAATGTCACAGCTCCGAAGGAGAACCTCGGTGACTTTCTAGTCTATCCTATTATTTGGCTTCAATTTTGAGGAGAAATTTATTTGAGGGGTTCATCCTGCCAATTTTATTTGTTAGGGCTTACATTCATGTGAAATGATCACACAAATAGCTGGAAGATATGAGGATTTAAGTCGTGACAGACAACAATCTCAGAATTCTAAGACAAGTTAGGGCTTAGATTGTACAGTAGAGCTGTACAAAGGCTTAAAGATGAGATGATGATTTATGTTGCATAAGTAGACAACCTCAAAATCCTATGACTTGATTGTTTAATTTTAAGGAAGCAATTAGTTTAGCTGGGGAAGACATGTTTTGCTGTTAAAGATAGCCGTGCTGCCCACCATGTTAGCTCCAAGCTCCTTGCTACAACAAGTTTAAGTTTTCTAGGGTGTCAAGTAATAATGTAAAATCAGACGGCCCTATGTTTTTAGTTCTTTAAAAGATTTATGGGGGTATGTTAAAGTTTATTAGAGCGACACCGGTTAGGATCCCATGGTTCCCTCGTTCCGGTACCACTATTTTCTATTAGATTCACTTAGCCCAAATGTTTTTACTCAACTCAACGTAATGAGTTCCATAATTTCATTTATATCGTGGGGAGCCTCGTTAGCAACCATAGGTCACCTCCTCCGAGGGATTCCCGATCATTCGATAGAGACATCTTAATTTAAATGTATTTGTTGTTTTGTGTGATGTTTGTGATTAAATTTTGAGTTGTCTTATATTTTGGATGTTGTGGGGGTGAATTTTATCTTGTTTGATTTTAATAGTGGTTTTAGTTTTAGTTTTGGTTTTGTGGCTACCCTAGCAGTTTTGGTTTTCATGCAGGGTGGTATTATTGTTTAGCATGTAAGTTTTGTAAGCATAGAAAGTACATTATGAAAGTACAAGAAAGACGACATTGTAAACTATCTATAAAAAGTGTATCTGGCGAGTCTTCTTGTTCCACCACCTGAAACTCAAAATACATGTGAGAGCACTTTATATAAAGTGGAAAAGTAAGGTTTTAGTGATCTACCCAATCCTAGGTCATATCTTGGTGGGTCCTTATTAATTTGACTAAGGATGACTTTTGTTAAGAAAAACATATTAAGTTTAGTAGACCTCTGAGGTATCCAACAGATCTGGAGAAAGAAGCAGGTCCATGCTTCCCATTCACTGCTTGGTGAAAAGTCTCAGCTCTTTTTAAACTTATTATGTTGCTTAATAACCCATCCTATAAATACCTTTAATGCTCAATGAACATTTATGTTTCAATTATCCCTAAGAGTAAGGTAATTATCACTAATAATTTAATTTTAGGATTATGCAGGTGAAGACCCTTAAAGGGGCAAGTTATTCTTATCAAGACACTTAACCAACTTTGGTTTTAACTTGAGCTTGTAGTGTTTCAATGGTGTTCAATTTTTATTTACTTTTCTTATCCTCATTCAACCAAATTTGAATTAGCATAGGTCACTACTAAGCCCTTAAGATCCTGATGGATGTCTTAGTTATTTTTTAAAAAGGTTGAATTTTAAGTGTTGATAATTCATTTTTTGAAAGTCATTTGAACATCACATAAAGGTGTTAAATTAGTGAGTTATCAACACCCAATGTCACACCCCTAAGTCTAGGATCATTTAATTGACTAAACTTCCAAATTTTAATAATTTAAAGAAATTACAAATTTATCCTTTAATTGGAAGAAGCGAGATTGGTTTCTACCAACAAATCTATTATATTTCAATCATCTAAATATGTTAATTAAGATCAAAGTTTGGCCATTTCCCTTTCTTGAATTAAGCCTAAATGTTAATTAAGGCTAAATTTCTAAAATTACACTTTTGTCCCTAAGGCTCTAATACTTCATCATTCATCAAACTTAATTCAAATGACTTTAGAATTTGTATTCCACCTCACTCGTGGGTCAATTAAGACATCAGAGGAGAAAATGTGATTTTTCAAATTTTAATTTAATTAATTTATGTATTTATATGCAAGAAATGAGATTTTTCAAAGAAAATTTCATAACTTGACCAAGGCAAAGCCCGATCACTTGAAATTTTTACTGGAGGTAGACTTAGACCAGAGAATCATTGGGACCAAATTTCATGATGTTTTAAATTTTACTTGAGTTATTACAATTATTTTAAATTCTGTCAAAATTTTAAGCCATGGTGAAATGTTCACCTGCATGGAGAAGTAAAAGACTCAAAATAGTGTTTAATTAATTAAAAATAAAATATGCATCAAATAAATTTCAAACCATTTCCACACTATTATCCTCTATCCACTGAGCAAGGGGATATTTTTATTTTATTTTTATGATTTTTCTACACCAAGATATGGATTCTTGAAGTTAGGGATATTTATTTAAATTAGAAAATCCCTAATTTCCTACTTAAACACAAGACACTGAGTAGATCCTCGACAGCTCCAAAAATACGCGTGACACCCTCTAGTTGGATTCTGCCTTCCACGTAGCCGCTGACTTGGCCGCGGTTTATGAACCGTGCTCCCATCTGGCTTAATCAAAGCCTTTCATTTGATACACGCGCGATCCAACGGTTCCGCGTCATCGTCCCCAAATAGAGTGAACCCGTAACCATTGACCCTAACACCTCAAGATCACCCCCATTTCTCCACCAAATGACCTCAGGTTTGATCTTATGGACTTGTCTATGTGTGATAAACACATCCATACGGTAAACATGCCATTAAATCAACTCTAATTAAATATAGAATCAAAATAGGCTCAAAAAGAAGAGAAGCTCAATACCTTTGCTCTGAGAAGGGAAGCTTCAATCAGAGGTGCTCAGCATGTTTGTGGAGGTCTAAGGAGGCTAGGGACTGAGCCTCTGGTCATGGTGAAAGGTCTAGACCCGAGTTCGATCAAGGCCAAATTTGGGTGTTGATCTTGAGCTATCTTAGAGGCTCTGTATCAGGGCGATTTGGTAGGGCTTTGTCTTAATTCAGTGTGGTAATGGGGTGGGTGAGTCTGATTTGGACTTGGTGCACTACGGAGGTGTGGTGGAGAATGTCCTGTCTCTGGCAAGGATTTGAGCTCAAAATTGAACTCCGACAAGGGGAATTAGGGCAATGGAGTGGTTGGGTTGCACCGTGGAGGTCTCAATGAAGCTCAGGGAGTGATTTCAGAGGGTATCCTTAAGAAATGTTCAGCACACACCCCATGGTCATGGAGGTGGAGTTTTTATAAAAAATGGCTTAGGGTGGCTCTGTGGGCCAATTTATGCGTGCAAAGTGTTGCCTATGTGTAGGGCAGAGAGGCTCTAAACTTCAAATGGGATGAGGTGGCCTCTAGATTTGAATTGGGTTCGGATTTTTTGAGGGTGGCTCACAGTTTTGGCTCCTCCGGTGACTAGGCCAGCTGACAAGGCTAGGGGAGGTGGCTAGAAGGTCAGGTGAGCCAGGGGAATCTATCACAACAATTTATTTGGGAAGGTATTTAGTTTTGGCAAAAATCTTTTAGGCTTAAGCAATTTTGGAAGTAAATCCCTTGATTTGGCGATCCTTTCTTCCATGGCTCATTTATGTGGTTCCATGGGGTTTGTCTTGGTTAATAAGGTCCAAAATTTAGCCGTAGAAGCCTTTCCTTGGCCAATTTGGCTAGATTGGGTCAACTTTTCGTGAAGGGATCCATGTAGGTCAATTTGGCTAATCCTTGGGTTTAGGCTAGGCTAGCCATGACCTTGAGCTAAATTGATTGATCAAAATTGTGTAGATGATTGTAATGAAGATTTTTGGTGAAGGATTGAAGTACTTTTAAGTTCAAATGGAAGCTCAATTTGAAGGATTTTGAGATTTTGGTCAATTTGGGCATGTTGGACTAGACTTGGGCTTAGGTTGAGCTAGACTTATTTAGCTCAATTGATTGGTCCAAAAGATCAAGGGAGATTTTATGAAATATTTTCATGAAGGAATGGAGTGGAAATTTTTAGGATAAGGCAATCAATTTGGTGGAATTTTGAGACATGGCCAATTTAGGGAAAAATTGGGGATTTTTAGATTTGGATTGAAATTAAATGAAATTGAGGCCTCACCAAGGCCAATTTATGATCAATTTCAATGTGTAGGAATTTTATGAAGAGTTTAGGATTCAAATTAAGGCTAATTGAGTAGGCTATAGGGTTCAATTTGATGGAACCAAGTCATAGGGCCAAAGTTGGGGTTTTGACTTAGATCAAAATTGGGCTCAAATCATGGGCCAATTGAGCTTGGATTTGGTTTATATTGGTCAAATGGAAGGTGAATTGGAGTTTAAAATTGAAATTGGGGGAAATTGGGACCAAATTGATGGACATTTGAGGTAAATTTGGGGAAATTGGGCTTTTAAAGGTAATTTGGGTATTTTGGTCAAAATGGTCAAATTGGCTAATGTGGTAGTTGAGAAAAGTGAAATTGGGAATATTCAAAAGGTTTTAAGAATGTTTGGGATTTTTTGGAATTTTTGAAATTTTGGGCTAAGAGGGGCATTTTGGTAATTTGGATTTTTTTTTTGATTTTTGGGTAATTTTGATGTTTTCAAAGGTTTGAAATGACTATTAAATAAATTTGGGTATTTTTGGTAAATTTAGGATATTTTGGCCAAATTTTAGGTTTCAAGGGTATTTAGGTATTTGGGGGAGTTCAATGGAAAAAGGCCAAGTTGAGTATTTTTGATACAATCGGGGAGCTAACTATCATAATTGAGCTATGGACTATTGAAAACCCCATTTGGGTCCTCTATGTACTGGTCTTAGCTAAACCCTAGCCTAGGGCCAGTGGGTTTAGGGGACCATCTACATGAGTCTCCCAAAGGATTAAGGGATCAAAGTCTGAAAATTTTGAGTTTGTATTTGTGAGTGATTGTGAGTGAGCTGAGTACCTCAGCTCTAGACCAACACCCAGGGTCAACCCTTAGGTTAAGCAGTCATATGAGAACTCTCGTTGAGCTCCCCCATAATGACCCCACCTACTAAGTGCTAGACATTAGGACCACTATGTGGAACTTCAAGTTGAGTGAAGAGGTTTTTGGAATTTCTAATTGTGAGAGTTCCTTTTCTAATTTTCTAGGAATAGTCAACATGAAAGTCTTAAGGCTAGACCCTAGGCTCCTAAAGTGGAAAAACTAGACCTCAACAAAAAATGAGGTCAACAAATGGACCCCTAATAGGTGTGGTGTGCTAGGTAAGCACAGCGTGCGTATTGGCATTGATCGATGTGATCAACAAAACCAATACAAACTCCTATGTTAATAGAATTGGAAAGAGGTGTAGACTTATGTGTGTTATTTATTTCCGCTATGGAATTAGAAAGTGAATATTTGACCGAGGTCATGAAGACTAATTCTAAATGAGAATTGAAAGTTAATGATCAATCTCGATAGAGAGTTGGAAGTTAAGGAACGACCTAAAATAGAAATGAATCAGAAGTTAGGACTGATTCTAAAATGAGAATTGAAATTTATTGATCAATCTTGAAAGAGAGTCAGAAGTTAAGGACCGACCTCCAAAAGAGTGAATAAGAAGTTAAGGACTGAATCTAAAATGAGAATTGAAAGTTAATAATCAATCACAAAAGAGAGTCATAAGTTAAGGAACAACCTCCAAAAGAGTGAATCTGAAGTTAAGGACTAATTCTAAAAAGAGAATTGAAAGTTAATAATCAATCTGAAAAGAGAGAGAGTCAGAAGTTAAGGACCAACCTTAAAAGAAGTGAATCAGAAGTTAGGGACTGATTCTAAAATGAGAATTGGCGGTGTTAAACTCGTGAACATGTGCTTTGTGAAAAGATTGACATTAGTGAGAAAAATGTACAAAATTTTGTGAGATTTTGTGTAGAACATGATATTCTGCGAGAATGTGAAGAGATTTAGTGCAGACAAAGAAAGTCATGCTGCGCGAGCAAAGAGTAATACACCTCAAAATTGAGAGAATCAATGCAACAGATTTATTTTCTTTTCTTATTGTTTTTATCATGTTCAATTATCAAAATAAGTTTTCAAAAAATTAATTTTAGTTGGTTGATTTTTTAAAAGAGAGTTGTTTTATTGTTTGCTTGTTTGTTATTTTTATTTAAATTTTATTATCGTTAACTTTTTTGTTTTGTTGTTTTGTTCTTTGTTCTTTATAATCTCGAACAAACGTATGGTCCATGGCTTTTATCCATCGCACAAAAAGGCAATTCATAAAAACACAAATTTATGAAATAAAATTCATTAATCTGTTCTAATAAATGTTACAGATTGAATGTTATCCAAAGCCTCATAAAGTACAATATGCTAAGTGCATCAAAGTACATCCACAAATGTCCCATGCCAAGTACATATCATAGGCTGAACATGTCTGATATATGTCATGTCTCTTGTAATTTAGTGCAGTAAAATGAAAAGGAATAATCTGAATGTCTATTCCTGGTGAGGAAAGCTCATGATCAAGCAGACCTTCAAAGCCACGCTCTAGGAAAAGAGTTCCCTTTGCCTGTACTTAGAGGTACAACCCTCTCATAGCTCGTATGGTAGAAGTTCCTCTAATTTTGGATCTGGTTAAAATCCATATGGCATTTTTCTGTTGTCCGTTTGTCTAAAGGTCACAAACACCCTACGGTGTCGTACCCTTGGAATACAGTGTTTGGCGAGGTCCACCCCATTTACTTTAAGGACTAACACTGAACCACTAGACAGCGAAATTTCTACAGCTCCTCTAAATTTGTCAGGACTAATATATTTATTTTTTTTTCAAACAGAATGTTACTTTTTCTCTTGAATGAGACCGTACAGTAAGGTCTCAAAAATTTGTGGTGATCAATGTGCGGAGGTATGCTGTCGCCTTCATCGTATATGTTGATGATGTAGATCTTAGGAATGCAGTTAGCTAGTAGTATACTCTATCGGACCATTCTTTTAATCATGCATTTTATCATTGGAGGTAGTGGATCCACCTGATCGTGTCTGAGAATCCCAGGAGGATTTCCTTGTCTATCTTTGGTAAATTTATAGCAGCAGCCGCACTAGATAGTGATCCTCCTGTTTCCTCGCATCCACTTTCTTGGCTTGGAATAGGTTCTTTCCATAAGTAGGCCTACTCAACCTCTATCTCTCAAGTAAAAAATGCAGTCGAGAATGTTTCGTTCATCACTTCTGATAAGACCCTGGTGTATAATTCAATCCTTCTATTATGTTGATGAACCTCCCTTGCACTTCTCTGTAGAATTTAAAATTTCTTTTGTTCACTTTGCTCATCTTATAGTACTCTACTGCATTGAGAATCAGTGGCTATCGAGGATATTCTCTCATTTCAACATCGGCGGGAACCCAAGTTGTTTCTGATTTTGGAGCTAACAGAATGTGTGACTCGACATCCAAAGGAAAATATAGCTCTCGACTCCACGAGACATATTGATTTGTTCCCAACAGGACATACGACCGCCCCATCACACAATCGGTGTTCTAAAATCCATCTTTGGTAGATGCGTATTCCTCTAAGGTGTTGTAGTGTTGTGGGTGTAGGACATTAGAGTCCATGCATGAATGCCCCTGTAGTTGACACTTGTGCAGGTATTTCAACGTTGTATGCCAGGAAACCCGTGCAAAGAACATCTGAAGCTAGTGTTATTTCTAGCTCTGTAACAAACTCGGACTCCTCATTTGTAGTAGGCAAGTTGGAAGAGGTTTCTCTCATGTCTGGATCATAAATATTCCCTTCAGGAATAGGGGAAATTAAATTCTCTGCCTCTTTTTGGTGTCTTCTTTTTTTCTCATAAGAAAGCCCTCTGCTTTCAGCGGCTAGCATTTATGCACTGAGTTCTTCATAGCAGAGCATCGGTAATCTTTCATTATAGGCAGTGACTAGGCTCCCAGTCGGCGTAGCTATCATTGACGGTAGGCAGCTGGTCCCCTCCATTGGATCTTGTTGTACCACCAGATTCTTTTCCTTCAGTGATGAATTGTCTTTGGTGGTCAACCTTAGCAGTGAGGGCAACCCTTCCTTTTCTTGTTGGCTGATGACATCCATTAGAGACCCCTCATAATCCATGTTGACTTGATTAAATTCCATGTCAAAGTCTATGGTGTCGCTCTGCGGCACCATTTCCTTGTTGAGTGTGAGGTTCCAGCCATCTTTAAAGGCAAAGATCAGCCTCTAGCTTGTCATTTCTCTGCAGACGACAGAAAAAATGTTAGTGAGCTGAAACTTAGCATGAACAAGAATAATTCAAAGTATTTCTTAAAGGAAGTTTTTGTTTATTTTGGTGAAGAATTCATTTATTTGTGTATGTTTTATGTTTAATTTAATATGATATTAAGTTTAAAAAGAGAAAATTGGTGTAATTTTCCAAAATTTTCATTATGTTGAGGTTAATCATATTACAGAAATTTTAGACCCGGTCACGGACATTTGGCCAAAAAGATAACGCCAAAATAATCCATTTCAAATTAAGCAATGGCAAGCAATGTTAGTTTGCGTAGTATGTCTTCAGGTATCGTCTGTTGATTGGTAGCATGGGTCTTTCACCCCAAAAATCTACTAACTAGTAGGCTCCTCCTGCATAGAATATTTCAACAACAAATGGTCCCTCCCAAGTTGGCTCAAATTTTCCACCTATCTTGCGACATGCAAGAATAGGCCGTTTGAGCACAAGTATGAGGTCATCAGCTTTGAATGTCCTTGGGCGGACTAATTTGCCATCAGCTTGTACCATCTTTGCCTCGTAAAGTTCTAAGTGTTTTTGTGCTTCAAGTTATTTTCCCTCAAGACTCTCTAGCTCTTCAAGTTTGAGTTTTGCACTCTCTTCTATTATGAGTTGGTTGGCAACAACAACTCTGATGGACGTCATCTAAATTTCTAATGATAGCACGACCTCAGACCCGTACACGAGCATATAAGGTGTACACTGA
Organism: Phalaenopsis hybrid cultivar; assembly: GCA_002079205.1. Taxonomy (NCBI): domain Eukaryota; kingdom Viridiplantae; phylum Streptophyta; class Magnoliopsida; order Asparagales; family Orchidaceae; genus Phalaenopsis; species Phalaenopsis hybrid cultivar. Next base: position 15,625 of record JXCR01144800.1, on the reverse strand, counting down.
GTGAGATTCTTGAACATCGTTCGGTAGGCCCACAAGGCTTCTAACAGTTTGTTGTGCCAATCCCTTTTGTTTTCGTCTAGTATTTTCTTTAAAATCTGTACCAATGTCTTGTTGAAGGCTTCAGCCAGACCATTTGATATGGGATAGTAAATTGTAGAGTATCTCCAATTTATCCCATGTCTTTTGACAAAATTGTTGATTTTTGTGCTTTCAAAAGCTATCCCATTTTCAAAAATTATTCTTTGCGGTACTCCAAAACTGTAGACAATTTGGCTTTTGAAGAATTGAAGGATGTGTTGTGTCCTAACCTCTCGTAACAGTACTGCCTCTGCCCATTTGGAGAAGTAATCCATAGCGGCAAGTATAAATATGTGTCCATTGGAAGATGGAGGGACTATCAGACCTATTATTTATGGGCCCCAACACTTGAATGGCCATGAGGCAATGGTTGGGTGTAGTGTTTTCGGAGGCTGGTGCAAGACCACTCCATGCACTTGGTACTGGTGACACCTTTTAGTTGTATCCATGTAGTCGGACATCATTGCTAACCAATAATATCCGAGTCTTTTGATTTTCAGTTTCATCTTCAGCCCTGACTGGTGAGCGCCACACAATCTGACATGTACTTCTTTAACAATTTTTTGTGCTTCGGCTTTGCTTAAACATCATAGCCACATCTATTCTAATGATCTCCTGTAAAGGACATCACCAACTAAGGCGTATGACATAGCCCTTTTTGTAATGTGATGTGCCTCAGACTTGTACAATGGTAGCTTTCCAGTAGCTTTCCAGTATGCAAATATTCTATAAATGGCTTGCGTCAATCTTCATTGATATCAGCAACTGCATTTATCATTTCTTCTTTTTGAACTTGTGTAGAGTTTCAACGTCAATTCGAGACAAAACTTGTCTTCCTTGTACTGTGATTTTAAAATAATCCTCCGGGGGACACGCCAGCTCCTTAGCGTTTTTTGCTAGAGCATCAGCATAGGCATTATCTCCCATAAAAATCTGGTAGAAATTCACATCGATGATCTGCTCCAGTAGCTTCATCATGTAATAATGGTATTCTGCTAGCCATGGTTTTAAAATTTTGTGTTGTCCAACGACTTGCTGGATGACGAGATGAGAGTCGCCATGGATGGCAGTATTTTTTATACCCATTGAGATTGCCAATTCTAACCTGGTGATTAAAGCTTCATATTCTGCTTCGTTATTGGTGCATGGCTCTGTCAGGTGGTATGAGAACCTCAACTTAGCCTTATCTGGCATGATAAAGATCAAACCAATACCTGCTTTGCCTAGTATAACTGTGTCTGATCCTTTGTCTTTTCTGGCTGATGAAGCACTGTCGAAGTACATTTCCCAGCATTGTGCACCGGGGAATTCCCTTTTGTAGTATCCTCTCATCTGGTAGATCGTCATTGAGAGGGGACCCAACTGGCAGTAGGTGTGCATTGAGAAAGTCAGCTAAAATCTATCCCTTGATAGCACGGAGGGGAACAAAAGTTATATCAAATTGTAATAAGATCATTGACCATCTTGCTAGACGTTCGTAGAGTGTTGGTCGGGTCATCAAATATTGCAATAGGTTAAATTTTGAGATTAGGGTATTCTTATGAGAAAGCATGTAATATCTAAGCTTTTGAGCGGCAAAAATTAACGCTAGAAAATGCTTCTCAATGGGTGGGTACCTTATCTCCATCGGTATTAGGCGGCGACTCAAGTATTAGAGTGCGTTTTCTTTACCCTCATGATTGACTTGGGCTAAGAGGGCTCCAAGAGAGTCATCTAAGGTTTCGGTATAAAGTATCAATAGTTTCTCTGAGATAGGGGCTGCCAAAATTGGAGGTGTCATTGAATATTGCTTAACATCCTCAAAGGTCCGCTGACATTTCTCTTCCCAAAAAAACTTGGCGCCCTTTTTAATTAATGCCGAGAAGTGGTGACACCTACCTGAGAGATTAAAAATAAAGCATCTCAGATATCCCAACTTCCCCTAGAAGGAACGTAGTTGTTTCAAATTTTTAGGAGGAGGCATTTCCAATATAGCTTTAGTCTTATTTGGGTCAATCTTGATTCCCCGATGACGGACAATGAATCCTACAAACTTCCGAAGGGTAATGCTAAAATCACACTTTAAGGGATTCACTTTAAGTTCATATCGTTGTAACCATTTGAACACAATCCTCAAATCGTACATATGGTCAATTTTTTATTTACTTTTGATGAACAAACTATCCATGTAGTTGTACACTTGCTTATGAATAAGGTCGTAAAAAACTTTTGTCAAAGCTCATTCGTATGTTGCTCCAACATTCTTTAGGCCGAACGACATTACTGTGTAGTAGAAAATTCAAATCGGTTTTTTGAAGGCCATAAGTGTTGCATCCTCGGGAGCCATCTTGATTTGGTTGTATCCCGATGATCTGTCCATGAAGGAGAAAATTTCGTGTGTTGAAGTGATATCCACCATCATTTCTAGTGTTGGTAGTGGAAACTCATCTTTTGGACATGCCATTTTTGAATCCCTGAAGTCTACAAAAACACAGATTTGTTTATTTTTCTTCTTAACAAGTACAATGTTAGCCAACCACGTGCGGTATTGCTCTTCTTTTACAAAGTTAGCGTCTATTAATTTCTACACCTAAGTAATTACTAGTTGTTATAGTTTGGGTGCATTCTTCTAGGAGCTTGTTTTACTGGGCTATATTCTTCTCCACCCCAAGTTTATGAACTGCAACCACTGCTGATAGTCTTGGCATTTCATCATAGCTCCATGTGAAGCAGTCTTCAAATTTTGTTAACAGTTCGATCAATTGTAAAGATTCTTCACGGTTGAGTAGAGAACTTATAAATGTAGCCTGGTGTTGCCCTTCAGTCTTGAGGCTAATTTCCTTCAATTCATCAACATTTGACTTAATTTTCTCCTCAAATTCCTACAGAGCATTTTCTATTAGTTGATCAGTAGATTCATCCTCCATATCGAAGCAATCCTCTTTCGATTCACTAGTAACAACCATGCAAAATTCTGAATCATCGACTAGTCCAACTGTACCAAATATGAGACCCTCTTTTGAGTTGGGAGTTAGAATTTTAACATTCCATAATTTTTCAAAAAGTTGAAATTTATCTTTTGGCATTTTTTTGGCAAGTGTCCCTGTTGAATTAACTTTTATACACAAGGCAAAAAGTAACCAAAAGGAAATTCCATTAACTCATTATGATCATAATCCAAGTTTACATGATTTTTCAAGATCAGTAGAGGTAGAAGCATAATAAAATTTGATTGGCTGTGAACCAACGCTACGAACTTCCTTGATCTCTAAACTCTCGACCTTTTGAGGGAGAATTGAAGTAAGGGTCATGGTGTTCACGTAGTGGTTTATCCGATCATACTTCATCTCATATTTGCTTTTCTCTGCATCTCTTAAGGATATTTTGTACTGATGTTTCTTGTATTTTATCATCATTATTTCATCTTTAGAATTGTCTTCATCTCTTGGCCAAGTCTGTTCAAAAATTAAGTTGATTCTTCCACGTCCACGTCCCCAGCCTCGACCTCGGGTGCACGAGCTAAAAGAAGCTCCACCAACTTGTTGTAAAGGAGTGGTAGAAGATCGCTGAAGCAAAGTTGAATGGCTTCCTCTTTACGATTTTTCTAAATCTTCACTTTTATTTGTTTCAATTTCATGAGAGAAGACAGTTGTCTTTGGAGGTGCGTAGTAGGCGGCATCTTCATGAATACCAACTTCATGAACTGAAAACAGTCATAAATCTCCCTTGATGCAAAGTTCTTATCCTTCTTTGTAATACTTTATGCACTGTATAGAGACAATGGAACCATGATATGTTCATAAATCCACGGTCGACCAAGTAAAGCATTGAAAGAGGTCGCGACGTCGATGATATGAAACTTAGCGGTTATTGCTAATTCTCCAACCTTCATAAATAGTGTAATAGATCCAAGGGCTCTCTCTCGTTGAATTTTCTTAGCATCATTTTATCAGCCATAAGTTCCTGAGCTTCAATGTCCAAATAGGCCAATGTCCATAGGCTCATCAAGTTGAGTGATGCTCCAAGATCTACTAAAACTCTATAGAACACAAATCTGTCGATGTTAACGGTGATGTAAAGTGATCGGTCGTGGTCGGTGGTACAAAACAACAAATCTTCATCTGTGAAGGTTACCCCAGGCTTTTCTATCAATGAAGAAACTTCATATAAGAATGTGTTGGCAAACTAAGCTAGGCAAATCTCTGGGTCAGGCAAAGTTGAAACTAGAGACTCTTTCATCTCGTTTGATAGGATCAGAGTGTCGTAGATGCTTAATCTGGTTGGCAACTTCCTAAAATGAGCTAGCACCTTATAATCCACTTCTTACGATCCTCTAATTTTCTCTTGGTTGTGTGGTTCTTCCTCTGGTGGTGGTGGAGGTAGCTCTTCTCGAGTTACTATTTATTTTTCTTTACATGGTGGAGCTATTCTTGGGGGTAACACTTTCCCGCTCCTTAAGTTTACTTCTGTAATTTTTTCTTCTTGAGATATCATTGTTGAATATTTTGGTGTTTCTTCTTTTTAGGAAAGATCTAGGTTGTTGGCAAGTGGTGCACTGTGGTGCTCGAGAATTGGTTCTTCACTCCAGTTGCTGTCATAAGCGATATCATTGATGTCTTTTTTGGTCTTGTTAATGAGTTCATCGGACTCAAGTTTGATTTGAGGATCATTTTGAGAATGAAGATTGAATCTAGATTGGTTAAAATCAGTTATGTTATCACTAGAAACAGTTAAAATGTAGCTGAAGTCACAATCATTATATTCATAAGATCCCGGAGGGGTAAAAAGATAATCATATAAAGTTATGGGTTTGAGGACTTTCTTCCCCAAATCCAAAACAACTAATCTAGTAGAGGTAGCACTTGTCCTACCCCACGTGCTATCAGTCTTTATAGTGGTGTTATTATTCTTCTTTGTTTTTGACGATGAAAAATCTCCTGGAGAAGTCTTCGTCTCGGGTTTGGCAGGCTGAAGACTCTGAACGGAGGCTTATTTTGATGTGTTTTGGATTTGATTTAATATTTTCTTGGATGATTTGCTCCAAACTTCATTCCATCCATCTTTTCCGGTATATGTAGAAGGTTGTTTTGATGAATATTGTATTTTGTTTAGGACCCTCTTAAGCTTGTTTGAAGTCATACTCCATCCATTTTCTCCAGTATACAATCAATCAGAGAGATTGGTTTGGCCGAAATCATATTTATGGAATCTTTTTCAGGTTCTTTTAAATATTTTAGCAGGATCATTATAGTCCCTTCTTTAAGGTTCTTCCCAAGCCAATCCTTAAAAATGAAGCATTCTTCTATAGTCTGCCCCAGTAATCTGTGATATGGGCAATAATTTGGTTGATCTTTCTTACCGACCTTTTCAAGCTTCTTTGGATCTGGTAGTCTGAATTCAGGCTTCTTCATCAGACTTCTAAACATTTTGGATACGACTTCATCTTTGAAAGAATACAACATCTTCTGTCATTTTGCTAAAGATATTATCTTATTCCCTATTCAAGGTGATCCTTCTAGAGGCGGTTGCTGGTTGGATTGGTTACTATGTTTCTTAGCATGCTGCGAAGATCGGCGAGGATTTTCTGGATATATCTTCATTGGTTGTTTTTCTCTATCTACAATCGCTATTGTTCCTAACTTCTTTTCAAATACTCTGGTTGCCTTGGATTTCTTCTGAGAATCCATATGTTTTATTTCTTCTTGAAGACTACTGGCTTTACTGAGTAGCTTATCAAAGAATTTGATGGTGAGTCCCTTGAGCATGAAAGCTACTGTTCATGAATGCTTTTGAGTTAAATCTCAATTACGTGATGTTCCTATAGCTGAGGTTCATACTTCATGCTAAGGTTTCTCTACCTCAACATATAAGCCACAAAAATTTTGTTAGGCTTTTGCTTTTCCATCATGAGCTCTCCGATAGAAACATGGTGTTGCGCTAAATTTTATCACAAATAATTGTTCCAACTTGGCAAATGTCTTAACTTTTTTGTTGGGCAAATCAACATACCAATTGAAAGCAATCTCTGACAGGATGCTAACAAACTATTGGAAGAGTAAAGCTTGATTACTCCTTGTGCTGCCACAACTGGCTCGAAAATGTGCTATATGCTGTTTAGGATTTCCAGTCCCATCAAATATCTTAAATTTTGGAGCCACGAAACCATTGGAAAAAGGGTACGACATTGAATTCTTCCAGGTAAGGTCTACCCTTTAAAACCAATGCACCACCCTTAGATTGAGTTAAGGCCTCTCAAACTTGCTCGGCCATTTACTTAAATTCCTTCTCTAGCATGGCGCTCGATGGAAAATCCTTCTTTGGTTGCTCATCTCTGTTTGTTGAGGCAACTTCTCTTCTTTCCTCTGTAATATGTATAATTTCTAGTTGGTTGACCTTTGGAGAGGCTAAATGTGGGGGTTGAGATTGTCCTTGAATTTTGGTCATCGCGGTCATGGCTGCAGCCATCTCCTCTATTCTTTTTTCCAGTTGGCTGACTTGCACATTCCTTAGCAGGATAGCCCTGCACAGCTCATCTACGGCGTTCTCTTCAAAGAGAGGTTGAGTCTCGCGCGCAGATGTAGCGACTTTGGTTTCCATAACATAGATATCCTTGAAATCTTGTTTTAGGTCATCATTATAGTAAAAATCTTCATCATCATCAATGGAGACTCCATTTTCTCGGGCCAACTCGAAAATCTCAACTTTGAGCTTTTCAAATTTTTCTTCAATTATTGATTCTTGAATTGCCTTAAGATCTGGAGGACTTTGTTGGACCTCCACCTCTTGTTCTTCCATCTTGCTGGCAATTATTGTGAAAATGTCAGATAATTCAGACCCTGGTTTCATTCCATGCTCTTGTCTTCCGGGCTCACCGGACCATATGGGTACAACGACCATGGGTACCCACAATTTTTTTTTTAACGGTAATGTTTTGAGGTGAAGTGTCTCAGTAGAAATATCAGTATGTCAAAGAGAAGTATGCTCCCCATGGTGCAGACCGACTACAGTACTGGGTGATTTCTTCATATTTTCCTTTGAAACTTAAGAAATTTCCTTGTAATGTGTGATCGGTAGAATTCTTGGTCCAAGTCATGACTTGACTGGTCGATGACCTACAGTCCTGGTAGCTGCAGAAGCTGTGGTGACAATAGAAGTGTCGACTCTGCTTCCTAAGCGAAACCCGACGGGAATACGGGCAGGAAAATCTTCAGTTGACTTCTAAGATTATCTGGCAGATTTGACGTCCCTTAAAATTTCTTTCTTTATATGAGGGGTAATTGCATGCCCCACTTGTTTAAGTAACTCATTAATTGAGTAGCCCTATTTGGCAACTAGTCTCTGAAAAATTGAACTGACTCGGGTGCCAGGAGTAGCTTTCTTTTTTCCACACCCTGTCCATGAAGTGTTGGTAATGCAACTGTGATTTTTTGGATACTCTCGTATCCATCGATGTCCATTAAAGGAAGGAATCTAATTCCTGAAAGAAGTGGATATGTTTTCAGTAATCTTGATTTGTTTTGGTGAGGATCTTCCTTAACGGGTATCTCCTCAGGAGCCTTGGCTTTAATGGCCCTTTGAATTCTACTATTGTGGATTCTCCTTTTGGTTGGAGTTAGCGATGTAGTCTTTGAACTTGATCCAAATTCAAATACTGATGGCAAGATAGCCAATCCCTCAGTCGAAACTTTCATGATCATAACCTATTTTTACTTAGCAGCAATGGGAACAGCAGGCTTGGTGGGTGTCAGGGCGGCAGAAGCCTTGACCCTCTTACAAGAAGGGAAGTCCTGAAGGCAGTTTAGGTTAAACTCGACAGACGGTTCCTGAACTTTTGGAGCGGTGACTTTTATTTTGAAGAATGAGGCTTTCCTGAGAACGACCTCGAGATCTTCAAATCCCGCTCCAAACTTGATGGTTGGAGCGACATTGCGGGCATTGCGGCTCATCAGCAAGTTACAAGAAAAGAGAGCGTTGGGCACGCCTTGCAAAAACTTCAAAAGAGAAAGCTCTGGGGTTAGCTATTTGGCCAAAACCTCGTAATCTTAGCGCAAGCACTAAAATTTAACTGAGGTCGATCTGTAGACCGGGTAAGTTTTTTTTATTTAGTTTATGGGGGGTTTTAAAATTTTAGTAAAAGTAGTTCAAAAGTAGAAAATTTTATTTAATACAAGGAAATTCTAAAAGCGCACGCAACATGACATAATTTAATTTAATTTGCAAAATAAAAATTTAAAGTCGAAAAGGAGATGTGAAGTGTTTAGGACCCAGTGCGGGACCAACTTAACAACGCACAATGCCTAGGGGAAACTAGTCCACAAACACACCGATTGGGGTCCAATCCCACATGAATATTAAAAAGTCCTTAATGGCATCCTGAACCTCTCTGTTCAAAGGTGGTTGAATCGACGGTCCTGAAGTCCAAAAGAGTTGACCGTACTTTCTCAAGATAGAAATGGGTAAAGCATGCCAATGGAAGAAGAGTAATTGGGTCTAAGAGGGACATTCACATAACCGATGTGTGAAGATAATATTTTCTTATTTAAATAGAGAAAAAAGCTTATCCCTAGCGGAGTCCCCAGTAGCTGTCGGCATTATTTTTTGTTGAGGAGTTGCCCGTAAGAAGCTATCGGTCACCAGCATCGAAATCCCGTCGCCCTTTTCGGAAAGACATTTAATTTACATATAGATTTAAGTTTACAAATATATGAAATCAAACTGACCCCGTATTTTTCATAATTTAAATGAAAGAACGTTGTACCTCAAACCCTGTATCTATCCCGAAGGATAAACATAATACTTATGGATGAGGCTCGATAAAAAAAACTAAGAAATATATGACAACCGTTTGTTCTGTGAAACCATTTTATTTGTCGACAACTTCCCCTATTTAATATGAAGAATTAAATAGGGTTTATATGAAGTTGGGTTTGGACAAGCTTCCTATAAGGGCAAGCCCCTATAATTAATTACATCTTAGATAACTTAAGTCACCTAAGAAAACTGTCGATAAAAATCAGAAATATTATCTTCAAGGAGGTCAACGGATAGGACTTTTCAATGATATCGGACAAAGAGGTGTGAAAAGGATTGGTTTGAATTTGGAACATTTATTATAAAATACGAAGGAGGAAGAACTAGGGGATGTCACAGCTCCAAAGGAGAACCTCGGTGCCTTCCCAGTCTATCCTATTATTTGGCTTCATTTTTTAGGATAAATTTATCTGAGGGTTTCATCTTGAAAATTTTATTTGTTAGGGCTTACATTTGTGTGAAACGATCGCAGAAATAGCTTGGATGATGTGAGGCTTTAGGTCGTGACGTATGACAACCTCGGAATCCTAAGACAAGTTAGGGCTTAGATTGTACAGCAAAGCTGTAAAAAAAGCCTAAAGATGAGGTGATGATTTATGTTGCATAAGCAGACAACCTTGAAATCCTATGAGTTGATTGTTTAAGTCTACGGAAGGAATTTGTTTAGTAGGGGAAGACATGTTTTGTTGTCGAAGATGGTCGTGCTGCCCACCACGCTAGCTCCAAGCTCCTTTTCGTGACGAGTTTAAGTTTTCTAGGGTGTCAAGTTATGATGTAAAATCAGATGGCCCTATGGTTGTAGTTCTCTAAAAGATTTATGCGGGCATGTTAAAGTTGATTAGAGCGACACTGGTTAGGATCCAACGTTTCCCTCGTTCCGGTATCATTATTTTCTATTGGATTCACTTAGTTCAAATGAATTTACTAAACTCAACTTAATGATTTCCATAATTTCATTTAGATCGTGGGAAGTCTTGTTAGCAACCGTAGGTTACCTCCTCCAAGCGATTCTCGATCTTCCGATAGAAATGCCTTAATTTAGTTATAGTTGTTGTTTTGTATGATGTTCGTGATTAGCTTTTTCGTTGTCTTATATTTTGAATGTTGTGGGGGTGAATTTTATCTTGGTTAATTTTAATGTTGGTTTTGGTTGTAGTTTTTGTTTTGTGGCTATCCTAGCAGCTTTAGTTTTCAAGCAGGGTGACATTATTGCTTAACATGCATGTTTTGTAAGTATAAAAAGTACAGTATGAAAGTACAAGAAAGACGGCACTGTAAACTATCTATAAAAAGCGTACCTGGCGAGTCTTCTCGTTTCACCACCTAAAACTCAAAATGCATGTGAGAGCACTTTATATAAAGCGGAAAAGTAAGTTTTTAGTGATCTACCCAACCATAGGTCATATCTTGGTGGGTCCCCATTAATTTGACTAAAGATGATTTTTGTTAAGAAAAACATATTAAGTTTAGTAGACCTCCGAGGAATCCAATAGATACGGAGAAAGAAGCAGGTCCATGCTTCCCTCTCTCTGCCTGGTAAAAAGTCTCGAGCTCATTTTAAACTTATTACGTTGCTTAATAAGCCATCCTGTAAATACCTTTAATGCTTAATGAACATTGATGTTTCAATTATCCTTAAGAGTAGGTTAATTATGACTTATAATTTAATTTGATGATTATGCGGGTGAAGACCCTTAAAGGGGCAAGTTATTGTTATCAAGACACTTAGCCAACTTTGGTTTTAACTTGGGCTTGCAGTGTTTCAAAGGTTTTTAATTTTTATTTACTTTTATAATCCTCATTTAACCAAATTTGATTTAGCGATGGTCACTACTAAGCCATTAAGATCCTGGTGGATGCCTTAGTTATTTTTTTAAAAAGATTGAATTTGAAGCGTTGATAATTCATCTTTTGAAATTCATTTGAACATCACATAGTGGTGTTAAATTAGTGAGTTATCAACACTCAAAATCACACCGCTAAGTCTAGGATCATTTAATTGACTAGAGTTCTGAATTTTAATAATTTAAAGAAATTACAAATTTATCCTTTAATTGGAAGAAGTGAGATTGGTTTCTACCAATTAATATCTTGTGTTTCAATCATTTAAATATGTTAATTAAGATCAAAGGTTGCCCATTTCCCTTTATTGAATAAGCCTAAATGTTAATTAATGCTAAATTTCTAAAATTACACTTTTGCCCCTAAGGCTCTAATACATAATTCATCAAACTTAATTCAAATGACTTTGGAACTTGTACTCAACCTCACTCATGGGTCAATTAAGACATTAGAGGAGAAACTGTGATTTTTTAAATTTTAATTTAATATATATATTTGTTTATATGCAAGAAATAGGATTTTTCAAAGAAAATTCCATAATTTGACCAAGGTAAACACTAATCACTTGAATTTTTTACTGGAGTAGAGTAGACTAGAGAATCATTGGGACAAAATTTCATAATTTTTTGAACTTTATTTGAACTATTAGAATTATTTTAATTTTTGGAGCATTTATTAATTTTAAAATATTTTAAATGAGTAAAAATAAGTTTTATATTTTTATTAAATATCTTTGAGATCATGGAACATAGAGAAATAACTTTCACATTTTTTTGATTTTTCTTTGAATTGTTAGGATTATTTGAGTGAAAATCCATTTTTAGCCTTCAAAAATTATTTTAAGCTTCAAAATTTAATATCTTCACTTAAGAAATTAGAAAAAAAATGTTAATTGTTGTTAAGTTCTTGGAAAATAATTTAGAACATTTCTATGAATTTTATTATTTTTGTGATTTTTATCATTTTTAATTATTTAAATATTAAAAAAAGCCTTAAAAATGAAATTTTTATTTTAATTACAAATTTATTTTTAGAATATTCATCTGTGAACTCCAAAAACTAATTTTTATAATATTTTGAGTTATATTTTAATTATTAAAAAAATTTTAGTATAAAAATGGTATTTGAATTAGAAAATCAATTTCAGTTATCAAATGAGCTTCAAATATTTTGAAATTTTTATGTGGAGTTCTTTGAGCTTTGAATCTTGGTGGATATTAAAAATTAAGTCATTTGGATGTCTGTGTTTCCCAAAGTTAATTTTTTTTTCATTTTAGGGTTTGTGAAAATTAGGTGCATTATTAATTACTTAACTCATGAAATATTTTCCAAAGGGTTCTCTGGCCATAGTAAACCTTCCAAAATTTTCTTGAAATCTTCTCAGAAAAATGCTAATTATTATTATTAATTTATTCAAATAATAGGCATAAACTTGAAAAACATGGATCTCTGTCTAGAGGTCTTCTCTGACTTTGGAAAAATCAGAGAATGTTTCCCAAGATAGAGGCAACAACATTCCAAAATTTGAAGTCATGGTGAAATGTCTACATGCATGGAGCATTAAAGACTCAAAATAGTGTTTAATTAATTAAAAATAAAATATGCATTAAATAAATTTCAAAAAATTTCTACATTATTCTCCTCTGTTCACTGAGTAAGGGGATATTTTTATTTTATTTTTGTGATTTCCTACACCAAAATATTGATTTTTGAAGTTAGGGTTATTTATTTGAATAAAAAAATCCCTAATTTCCTACTTAAACACGCGGCGCTGACTAGATCTTAGACGGCTCTAAAAACACCCGCAGAACACTGTGATTGGATGTCGCCTTCCACGTAGCCGCTAAATCGGCCCACACTTTATGAATCGTGGTCCCATCCAGCGCAATTTAAGCCCTTCATTTGATACACGTGTGATCCAACGGTTCTACGTCATCATCCCCAAATAGAGTGAACCCGTAACCGTTAACCCTAAAACCTTAAGATCTCCCTCATTTCTCCACCAAATGACCTTGAGTTTGATCCTATGGACTCATCTAAGCGTGACAAACACATCCACACAGTAAACATGCCATTAAATCAACTATAATTAAATGTAGAATCAAAATAGACTCGGGAAGATGGGAAGTTAAATACCTTTGCTCTAAGAAGAGAAGCTTCAATCCGAGGTGCTTGACACATTTGTGGAGGTCCAAAGAGGCTAGTGTTTGAGCCTCTTGTTGTGGTGAAAGGTGTAGACCCAAATTCGATCTAGGTTGGATTTGGGTATTTGGCTTAAGCTATCTTCGAGGCTCTGTATGAGGGGCATTTGATAGGGCTTTATGTTAGTTCAAAGTGGTAACGGTGTGGGTGATTTTAATTTGAATTTGGTGCACTGTGGAGGTGTGGTGGAGAATGTCCTGTCTCCGACAAGGATTTGAGCTCAAAATTGAACTCTGATAAAGGGAATTAGGGCAATGGAGTGGTTGGGTTGCACTGTGGAGGCCTAAAGGAAGCTCAGGGAGTGATTTCGGGGGGTATCATTACAAAATTTTCAACATACCTCCCATGGCCATGGAGGTGGAGGTTTTATATAAATGTCTTAGGGTGGCCCTGTGGGCCAATGTATGCATTCAAAGTGTTGCCTATGTGGAGGGCAAAGAGGCTCTAAACTTCAAATGGGATGAGCTGGCCTCTTGGTTTGAATTGAGTTTTGGTTGTTTGAGTGTGTCTCATAATTTTGGCTCCTCCAGTGACTAGGCCAACTTGCAAGGCTAGGGGACGTGGCCAGAAGGTCAGGTGAGCCAGGGGAATCTCTCACAACAATTTATTTGGGCATGTGTTTAATTTTGGCAAAAATCCTTTAGGCTTAAGGAATTTTGGAAGTAAATCCCTTGATTTGGGAGACCTTTGGTCCATGGCTCATTTGGGTGGCTCCATGGGGTTTGGCCTGGTCTATAAGGTCCAAAATTTAGCTGTAGAAGTCTTGCCTTGACCAATTTACCTAAATTTGGTCAACTTTTGCTGAGGGGGTCCATGTAGGTCAATTTAGTTAAAGATTAGGTTTGGGCTAAGCTAAACATGACCTTGAGACAAATTAATTGATCAAAACTGTGTATAAGATTGTGACGAAGATTTTTTGTGAAGGATTGAAGTAATTTTGAGTTCAATTGGAAGCTCAATTTGAAGAATTTTGAGATTTGAGTCAATTTGGGCATGTTGGACTAGTATTTGGCTTAGGTTGAGCTAGTCTTAGAATTTGGCTCAATTGAATGGTCCAAATGATCAATGCGGATGTTATGAAGATTTTTCATGAAGTAATTAAGTGGAAATTATTGGGCTAAGGCAATCAATTTGGTGGAATTTTGGGACATTGCCGATTTATGGCAAAATTGTGTATTTTTGGATTTGAGTTGAAATTAAATGAAATTGAGACTTCACCAAGGCCAATTAAAAGTCAATTTTAATTTTTAGAAATGTTATGATAAGTTTAGGATTCAAATTGAGGCCAATTGAGTAGGCGATAGGGTTCAATTTGGTGGAATCATGTCATAGGGCCAAAGTTGGGGTATTGACTTAGAACAAAATTAGGCTCAAAGAATGGGTCAATTGAGCTTGGTTTTGATTTATATTGGTCATATAGAAAGTGAGTTTAAGTTTAGAATTGATATTGGGGGAAATTGGGACCAAATTGATAGAAATTTGAGGTAAATTTGGGGAAATTGGGACTGTAAAGGCAATTTGGGGGTTTTGGTTCAAATTTGGTCATGTGGTAGTTATAAAAATGAAATTGGGAATATTTGGAAGGTTTCAGAATTTTTTGGGAATTTTCAAAATTTGGGCTAAGGATGGGCATTTTGGTAATTTGGCAATTTTTTTGTTGGTTTTGGGTATTTTAGGGAATATTGGGAATTTTGGCCAAATTTAGGGTTTCAAGGGTACTTAGGTAATTTGAGGGAGTCTAGTGGAAAATTGCCAAGTTGAGTATTTTTTATAGAATTAGGGAGCTAACATCATAAATAAGCTATGGACCAATGGAAACCACACTTGGGTCCTCTATGTACTGGTCTTAGCTAAACCCTAGCCTAGGGCCACTTGCTTTAGGTGACCATCTACATGAGTCTCCCAAAGTATTAAGGGATCAAAGTCAAAAAAACTTTGGGTTTGTACTTATGAGTGATTGTGAGTGAGGTGAGTACCTTAGCTCTAGACCAACACCCAGGGTCAACTCTAAGGTGAAGCAGTCCTATGGGAACTCTCTTTGAGCTCCCCCATAATGACCCCACCTACTAAGTGCTAGAGGTTATGACCACTATATGGAAGTTCAAATTGAGTAAAGAGGAGTTTAGAATTTATAATGGTGAGGGTTCCTTTTCTAGTTTTGTAGGAATAGTCAACAGGAAAGTCTTATGGTTAGACCCTAAACTACTAAAGAGGAAAAACTAGACGTCAACCAAAAGTGTGGTCAACAAAATACTGTGGTTTGCTGATATTTTAAATTATATTATTATTGGCCTTTTTTTATATGGACTAACAAAACCACAAGAAAAGAGATTCATTCATGATGTAAAATCTTATTGTTGGGATGATTCTTATTGTTATAAGCAATGCAAACATTTAGTATTGAGACGATGTGTGCCTTACAAAGAAATTCAAGAAATTATCAAAAAATGCCATGATACTGAATTTGGAGGTCATTTTGGGAATGATATAGTTGTTCATAAAATTTTGCAATCTAGATTTTATTGGCCTGCTCTATTTAGAGATATTAATATACATATAAAAACACGTGATTGGTGTTAGAGAGTAGGTAATATTTTGAAAAGAAATGAAATGCCTCTAAATTTTAATTTGGAAATTAAAAATTTTTATGCATGGGGATTGAATTTTGTGTGACCGTTTATACTTTAATTTGGGAATATATATATATATATAT